>CAKNYM010044971.1:2308-14141 GCA_932195095.1 Andricus curvator | reverse complement strand
GTCTGCCGCGTAAGATCATCCGCGGCTAGAGACCTGACTCCAAGGAATAGTGTTGCCCGATGTTTTCTCGCGTAATTTTCCCGCTCTTGCTTACCTTCTAGGACAGAAGGAGCAGAAGCGGATGACGTACACGTTCCAGTTGCGTCGGGATTGGTTGCTTTTAAAGAACCATGATCGTAGCTTCCGGAGCCTACAACTTCTCACAAAATAATTAATATTAAATTAAATTAAATTAAATTAAATTAAATTAAATTAAATTAAATTAAAATTAAAAAATTAAAATTAAATTAAATTAAATTACTAATAATAATAATAAATAATATATATAAATGTATACACACATACACACACGGGCATTTTTTTTAAACTTTATTTTCGAGCTCCTGGGTTCGAATTATATCAAAATATGTCAAAAAAGTATATTCGAAAATTTAGGTAATTACAAATCTCCCTCTATGAGGAAGCAATAATGAATTGATAAATTATCAATTAAGTAATTAATTAATTACTCCGATGTGCAATTATCTGATCTCCTCGAATCTGCTTTTGTCTTTTGATAAAGACCTAAGTAAATCACCCGCCGACAATGAATACTGTTACAATATCTAAAATTGCGCAAAACATGGATCGATGAAATTTTTATTAGCTGATAAAATTTGAAAATTAAATAATTTGAAAAAAAAAATGAAAAAAAGGATCAGGAAAATCGGTGAATATTCTCAATATTGAAGGTATGTATAATCTTGTATGGTAATCTTAAATAAAATGAAAAATTGCCAAAACTCCCAACAAAAATTGAACGGGTTAACCGATTTTTTTCTATCTTTTTTTAATCGTCTCGTCATTTTGTAATGAACCCAATGCATCATATTAAAATCCAATTTCATTATATTTTAATAATTATCAATTTCATTCAACCGGCTAGAACCGTGTAACGCTCTAGCAATAGGAAGGTCGGATGAGTTACGACCGACCCCCTGGGTTCAAGTATCGTCGAAAAACTTCACGCTATAAATTCGGAGCGCCTGTTTTCGGTTCACCGTGGGTACTTTCCCGGTGGCGGATTGCTCCTTTCCAGGCGCATAAATGAGGCACATTTTCGATTAAGTAAAAAAAAAAAAAAAAAAAACAAGACCATTTTTCAAAAAAAGAAGACTGACTTGTTGTGTATTATGTCATTGAGATTATGTGGTTAAAATATTATATCGGACAATTCATCCTTGTGGGCGGAAACATGTCAAATGTATTACATGGGCTAAAAATCAAGCCTGAGAAAGCGCCTTAAGGGGTCAGGGTCAGTCGCAAGGCCAAAAAAAAAAAGATTTTATAAAGAATTTTGGTTGAAAACAGGTTTTATTACTCATTGACAAATGACAAACGATATTCCTTGTACATGAACGAAGAATTAAGTCAAAATTTTAATTTTCAAGAAAATGGTGGATGTGTAGAGGCCCGTTCGGTTTTGTAATTCCTAGAACTGCTGGCCCAAGCAGTTTCTCAGGGGGCAGCGCGAGAGACGGTTGTGACTCCGCCTCTGAAGGGACGCAGTGCACTACTCCTGGCAATTACCACTTTACGATACAAAGCAAACAACGCGACGTGTGCACAGCTCAGCGTTCGAAGTTAAGCTGGGTAAAGCGACAGATCGCGCGAGGCACCAGTGGTTAAAGTCGTGTATCTTCATAAGTTATCCTCCGATTTCGATAAAATTTTAACACAAAATTTTTGAAATGTTGTACTTTCAGAAAATGCAATGAAAAAAATCGATTTTTTTTAAATCCTGACTGACCCTAACCCCTTAAACTAACTTTTTTGCATTATTTATAATTTTTTTCATTCGTGACGCTTTAGAGTACGTTATGTTTCAGTGATTAACTTTTAATTGTTTTCCATAAATGTTAAATAAATTCCTTAAAATTATAAACAAAATAATAATGTAAAAAATTTAAAAAAAAATCCTGGAGATATTTCCGAGATGAATCTAGGGGTATCTTCACTTTTTCGATAGGCCTTTTAGTTTTATTTATAATAAAGGCAAAAGTCTGAAATTCATTTGCTGCATGGTGAAGTATTAATGAGTGAACGTCGAGGGGATAAAAACAACGGCTAGTTTATTAATTATTGATAAGTGTAGGTTTTGGAAACTTGCATGATGATTTAACCTTCTATTAGTATATGTTTTGCTTATATTTTTGTCTATCAACTTTAAAAACCTGAAAAAATGTTAATAACAATGTAATTGTTGAGAAACCGACTTTTTTAGAAAAGTGAAAAAAAACACCTAGAGTTTTTGCTGCGACGAATACAGGGCTGTTTTTAGTTTTTCGCTAGGACTGTTACTGTATTTTTAATTCCTTACTCTGGCGAACTGCTTGGAATTTCATTGTCAGGAAATTTAAAGTGAATTTTAGTAAGTTTAAAAAAATTCACTTGAATTTAAGAGGAATCAAGTGAACTCTAATCATGAGAATTCGATGGATTTGAAAAGAATTTAAACGAATATAAAATAGTTTCAACGAATTAAGTCGAATCAAGAGGAATTCAAGTAATATTTTTTATCTGAAGATGAATAAATAATAATAAATAGTAAGTAAGTATACCATTAAGCCATTTCCCTTTCAGGGTAGGTGTGACACTACCCGATTCGGGTAGTGTTTCTAGGTGGATAGTTTCTTGTAGTTAATAACTACTACAAGTGTGGGCTCACCACACCCACGGTGGGCCAACAGCACGCAGTATTCTCGAATGGTCACCCATCCAAGTACTAACCGCGCCCAACGCTGCTTAACTTCAGTGATCTGACGAGAACTGGATTTTTCAGCGTGGTATGGCCGTTGGCCATAAATAAATAGTGATGATACATAATTGGAATTGCCTGCAACCCAGTCGGCAAATGGTGGGGTTAAAAACTTGAATTTGTCCAATATGTCAAATCAGACATACTGCTCTTATCAGATCACTTGATTGCATTACAAAAATGTGTCCGTGACTGATGATATAAACCGAAACAGCCCCGTGCGGAATATTTAAAAAAATTCAACTCTAACAAAAATTTCTTCGACATACTGGGCTATAACTTGCGCTGAGAGAAAAATGAGCATCATAAATAATAAAATTATCTGACTTCGGGTAATTGCAGCTGTCAATTGTTTGCAACGTTTTTATGCAACTTCAGACAAAAATATCTGATATTTACTGTGGAGAAAATTCAAGTAAATTTTCGTAAATTTGGTAGATTTCAACAAATCAAAAGAATTTGTGTGCATTTTGATAAATGAAACACTACAAACATTGTAAAATTTCTTTGTGAAAAAATGAAAAAAATTACCTCTATTTTATTTCAAGTAAATATTTGTCTGAGTATGAAGTTTTCTATAAAACCTCATTTTTCGAAGTTTTCTTGTGATTTTCGCGAAAACCGTTCGAATCATCGCAAAAATAAGGTAGTTTTTGGATTTTTCTTTTAAAATCGCACATAAATTATGTCACCGCTTGTGTTAAAAAAAATTATCTACACTCACTTAGAATACGATTTATAGATTTTCTATAAAAGCGCTGTTCCAACAAATCTGAAAAAGCTGACGTGTGGGAACAAATAGAAAATTGATTCGAATTCGGCACAAAAAAACTAGTCTGAAAATGACACATATTTCATTTTGTAAATGTCAACATCACATTGTTTTGACCAGTTTTATTTCTCATGCGTATTCAGCGTATTGTGCAAAGGCAATATTTTGCGATTTTCTCAGCAAAAAAATAGGTTGACATTTTTAATTTTTGAAACAAGTATGAATTTTTCTTAAAACTTAGGATAATATTATTGATTTCTATATTGTTCTACTGGAAAAATAATCTCCAGAAACGGCACTCAATGTCCTATATAAGTGTGTTTTCAATTTTGATATTCGTAATAATATACATGATAAAATGTACAAATATTAGTTATTTTTATTTAATTATGCACTTATTTTTCAAGAAAAAAATTAGGCAGGTGAAAAACGAAAACGAAACAATAAGAAATATAAACAAAAAGTTAGTTTCTGCGAAGAATTGTTTCGATAGGTATCAGAATGACTCTTCATACATATATGTGTCCCACCGTATACGCATGCATTTTTCTACTTGTACAGTGATCCATATATCCAGTAGAAAGTTTTTCTGAAATAAGTCAAGTATTTTACGGGTATGCAAGGTGTCTAGCATCCTGGAAATCCTTAAAAACCTGAAAAAGTTGTTGAATTTTTTTACCTGGAAAAAACTGGAAAAATCCTTGAATTTTGCACACACTTTTTTAGCACTTGATTGTTCATTTTATCACGGTGAAAATAACGAAGCTACTATCGAAAATATTTCAAAGGTTCTTATTTATTCCCGATTTTTTTCTACTTCCACGACGATTTCATTAAAATTTTCTCAAATCTAATAATTTACTTCTGTCAATATATTGAAAAAAAGTTCAATTCCGCTAACAATAAACTTTTATTAATTAGACTTTGTTAAAATTGGTTAGGGATTTTGACAAAAATCTTGCAAACCCGTGTGGAAAAATTTCGTGGCGCTTTACTGTTTCTGTCCAGTCCGCCTTGAGTCGACACTGGCGTTCCACAGGCTGACTGTCCAGTGGGTAGACTGGGACGTAACGCTCGGATCGACTAGTTTCTAGACAGATCGGCTATTTTGATAAAAAAATAATTAATAATTAAATAATATAATTATTTTTTATGCCATAAAAGTCCAATATATAGATTTTTCAGTTAATTAAAAATATAAAAAAAGTTTTTGTACAAAAAAAAAGAAGAAATGAGTTTCCGCAAATCTCTTGTACATCTTCGTCGCGTCGTCTTAACACCTCGGCCATCTAAAAGTTAAATTATTTTTCATTTTTGTCGGATATGAATTTCAACTCATTACATCCTAATATTTATTTCAATAAAACATGAACAATTTTTAAACTTCAAAAGTGCTTGATGTGTGAATAAACCATTGAAAAAAATAAAGTTTGATTTTCTTGCGGTTAGGCTACGAAATAATGATTGTTTATTATTTCAACGAATTAATACGTTAGGCTTAATTATCATTTACGCAATCAATAAATAATTAAAATAAATTAAATAAATCACTAATAATAATATTTGATTTTCTGGAATATAATCAATATTATACATAGCATTATACATATTATAATTATCATAAATTCAATATAAATTTATTATAACTTGACTATATAATTCAATTGAAAAAAAAATGTTTTTAAACATTCTTAAAAAACATCGTTCTTAAGAATGCAGTTCTTGTATTTAGATTTCGATCACCTTCAACCATTATTGTTTACTATCTTGAATATGTAATAGTGCGCAATTAATTATTGCTTAAG
This sequence comes from Andricus curvator, assembly GCA_932195095.1. NCBI lineage: Eukaryota > Metazoa > Arthropoda > Insecta > Hymenoptera > Cynipidae > Andricus > Andricus curvator. Next base: position 8,767 of record CAKNYM010044971.1, on the reverse strand, counting down.
AATTTGTGCAATTGTGTATTGTAATTTCCTAAGGACAATCTTTATATATTCAAATTCGTAACGAACTCCTAGATAGCGCCAAGACTGGGACTAGACAGCAGAAAGTTTTGAATCAAACACGTAGCAAAACTAGACAGCGCCAGTATAGCGCCAGGCTAGTATTGCGTAAATAGACCGGCTTGAGAAAAACTGTACTGGCTTTAGCATGATTCAAGACTGCCACGAAATTTTTCCACGCGGGAAAGTCAGGCAATTTTTATAAGAGGCATTTTAAATAACTGTCTAGGATAATAAATTAGACAGTTTTACATTTTTATTCTAAATTGTGTTATTCCGTGTATAAAAGATTGTATGTTAAAAATGTTCGAAGATTAAGATTCTAGCATTTGAATATTAATAGCCAGGATAAATGAAAAATTGGTCAGAGTAAAGTTAGGGATTTTTGAAAATGAAGAATAGGGTTACTCTGATATAATGTTTTTGTTAGTAATTTATTTGCCTCTTATTTTTATTTTCTTCAGTTGTTTCCTCCTGTCGATTATACTTTTAGTTAAGAACTTTATTATTTAGTTGCAAATTTGAAAATTGTATTAAAAAGTCATTCTTTTGTGTTTGAAATATCCACCATTACATTATACGTTGAAAATTATTTTTTTTTTCTGGTAGAAAATTAATTTTTTTAATTGAAAAATGAACTATTTCATTTTTGGCTGAGAAGTGATTTTTTTACAATGAAAATTCAAGTACTTGGGTAAAAGTTGAACCACTTTGTCATTTCTTGTTGAAACTTGATCTATTTTAGTTAGAATTTCGTCTTTATTGGTAGAAAACTATTTTTTTGGATCAAAATTTCTTCTTTCTTGGTTAAAACTTCGGATTGAAAATGCAACTGTTTTACAAAAACATTGGCCTTTTGACTTAAAAGTTCACAAAGGACCCCGCACTAAATGTACGGGAAAATAGCTTTCGGTGGATTTGGCTGAAACTTGGTAAATATATAGATTAAAAGGGCCTTATGAAAGATCCGGAAGAAAAATGAAGAAAAATGGACAGTTTTTGCGCTATACGGCGCTAAGCGCTCAATTTCGTGAAAACAATGAATCCCCATATATGCTAAAAGGGGAGAGACGACGGTAAAGCTAAGCCGAACGCTAAGCGCTCGAGATGTAGTCTAAAATTCACAACATGCTTCCGTGAGCGCAGATAAAGTGCCAACGTCAGGCCGTAATAAAGCGCGGTTATTTTAAAGATATGTATCGCGCGCATCTTAAAACAGCCATTAGACTACATCTTGAGTGCTTAGCGTTCTGTCTGTTAGACCAGCGCGCGATGTATATCATTGTAATATTAACTTTATTTGATATTGATCTCACCAGGGACACCGATTTCAATGTAATAGCAGTGACGTGTTAATTAATTAAAATCATGAGCGCTTAGCGTTCAGCTGTTTCAAGAAGCGCGCGATATGTATCCCTAAAATTGCCGCGCTTTGTTCCAACCGGACGTTGGCATCTTATCTGCGCTCACGGAAGCATGTTTTGAATTTTAGGCTATATCTCGAGCGCTTAGCGTTCGGTTGGTTAGACCAGCGCGCGAAGTATATCATTGTGATATTAACCTCATTTCATATTGATCTTATAGGGGGAACCAATTTCAACGTAATAGCAGTTACGTTTTATTAAATTCAAATCTTGAGCGCTTAGCTTTCGGCTGTTTTAAGAAGCGCTTGATATATATCTTTAGAATTTAGAATAACCGCGCTTTATTTCGGCCTGACGTTGGCACTTTATCTGCGCTCACGGAAGCATGTTTTGAATTTTAGACTACATCTCGAGCGCATAGCGTTCGGTCGGTTAGACCAGCGCACGATGTATATTACTGTAATATTAACCTCATTTCATACTGATCTCATCGGGGCACCGTTTTCAACGTTACAGCATTTACGTTTTATTAAATTAAAATCTTGAGCGCTTAGCGTTCGGCTGTTTTAAGAAGCGCGCGATATATATCTTTAAAATAACCGCGCTTTATTTTGGCCTGACGTTGGCACATTCTCTGCGCTCACGCAAGCATGTTTTGAATTTCAGACTATATCTGGAACGCTTAGCGTTCGTTCGGTTAGACCAGTGCGCGATGTATATCATTGTAAGGTTAACCTCATTTGATATTGATCTCAACGGGGCACTGTTTTCAACGTTATAGCAGTGACGTTTTATTAAATTCAAATCTTGAGAGCTTAGCGTTCGGTAGTTTTGGGATGCGCGCAACATACATAATTATCAAACTCGCATTTGGTACTGACCTCGCTTTATCGTCGTCTCTCCCATTTCAGCATGTATGGGGATTCAGTGTTTTCACGAAATTGAGCGCTTAGCGCCGTATAGCGCAAAAACTGTCCATTTTTCTTAATTTTTTTTCGGATCTTCCATTAGGCCCCTTTAATCTACATATTTACCAAGTTTCAGCCAAATCCACCAAAAGCCATTTTCCCATACATTTAGTGCGGGGTCCTTTGGATGGACTATTTTTTTTCTTCACTTAAAAATCTTTATTTGTTGAACATTCGTCTTTTTGGTTAGAAAATTTAACTTCTGGGTTAAAAGTTGAACTACTTTAAAAAAAAATTTTTTATTCAAGATTCATTATTGGTATTGAAAATTCTTCTCTCTGGTTGGAAATTAAATTATTTTGTTGAATGTTTGTCTTTTTGGTAGAAAATCAATATTTCAGGTTTGAAAATTGAACTGCTTCGTAGAAAATTCGTCTTCCGGGTTGAAAATTTGTGTTTTTTGGTTAAAGGTTGACCTCCTTTGTCAAAAATTGATTTTCTTGCTTGCAGATTCATCGTTTTAGTTGCAAATTCATCTTTGTACTGAAAATTTATCTTTTTTAGTTGAAAATGCAACTATTCATTTGAAAATTTCTGTAGAAAATTAATCTTCTTTGTTGAAAAATCGTTTTGGGTAAAAATTCATCTTTGTAGGTTGAAAATTCAGAAATTTTGTTAAAAGACCAACTATTTAAACTATTTAAAATTCGATCATTTGGTTGAAAATTGATCTTTTTAGGTTGAAAATTCATTAATTTGGTTCAAAATTCAACTATTTTGTTGAAAATTTAATTCCTTTATTGAAAATTAAACTTAAATTAGCTTCGTCAAATTTCAACTAATGCTAATCAAAAAGAGATTATTACACACAGCATTGAGCTCACTCTGATTATATCAACAGCAACAAATTATTGGATTGAAAAAAATGTCATTAAATTGTCGTTAAAGTTGGAAGAATATGAAACTTTAAAATAGTTTCGATTTTAGATTTATGATTTTTCACCATGGTAAAATGAACAATTACTAAAAAACGTTTTTTGACCATAAAGTCAGATTTTGGGGGCGTATGAGAAATTTCACACATGACAGATTTTTAGAAAGGTACATGGAAAAATTAATTTTTGTCCTGGAAAACTTGGAAATGTCCTGATTTTTTTTTTTGCAAAAACATTATCTTATCTTACATTCAGTATTTTACCTATGTCTGAGGTCATAAAAGTAGCTTTTATGATTAACAAATTTATTTAATAATTATTTATATGTACAATTTTACGAATTTTATTTTTTTGTTTTATGGGATGCCAATACATTATTTCTCACGTGAATTGTATAGACGAAATATTTGTAAATTTTCTATATTTCCCTGCAGATGAACAGGTAAGCCGAGTAACGGGAACTAAAACCAAACGCGAGGGTGCAATAAAAATGGTTGGAGATTATCTGTCTCTCTCGTTGCTAAGTTTCTCTCTCTAACAGGTCAACAATTTTACCAACAGAATACTACCGATTTTCAGGTATGAGTTTGTAAATATATTTGCCAGGGCGCACTAGACTGTATTTCTGATTTTTTTTATAGATGTCGGTGCAGTCATTTATGTGCGCAGCCAAACTTACCGTTTCACCTTAAGAAATTCAGGGATTAAAAAGAAATCAGATAATTCGCGAAATACAAGGAAATCGCGGAATTCAGGCCATTTAAGCAATTCAGGAAATTCAAGGAATTCACAAAATTCAAGGACTATATGGAATTCAAGTAATTCAATGAATTCACGAAATTCGAGTGATTCAAGGAATTCAAAAAATTCAATGAATTCATGGTGTAATGCTACAACCCTGCTAAAAATCCCTCCTAGAATCCTCTTAGAATCCCTATAGATTTAGGAATTTAAGGATTCCTATGATTTTTCAAAGAGGGTTTTGTTCCATGTTCGAAAGAGCATATACTGTGGATCTCATGATGTTTCTAAGTGGATCCTATAGGGACTTAAAAGTAAACAAAGGGTTTTTTGTCCTCGCTTACTGGGAGTTTAAAAGGTTTGTATGAGGTTTCTATGTGCGTGTAATGTATATCTGAAATGTTTCTAAATGGATCTGATTCGGGGTGTACTGGGGTTTTACAAGGATCTTGTAAGGTTTTCTAAGGGGTTTTTATATAGAACCTAATAGGAGATGAAGGGTTTTTTGTCCTCGCTCACAGGGCGGTTAAAAGGTTTCTATGAGGTTTCTATGTGCGTGTAATGTGTATTTGATATGTGACAAAAAAAATGTTTTTTGTCCACTTAGTTTATATTTTAAATCACCCAATTTCACGCACGGTGCCCTACACATACAATCGCACGCTTAAACCCGTTGAAAAATCACACTCGCTCGGGTTTCGAACCCTACCTAAACTCCCTAACCCGTATGTACCTAGCCGATGCCTTAGCCAATTTCGCTATCGAACCGCTTGAAAGTTCGTTACAAAATCTCGGCCATGCTCCTTTGCTGAATGACCCACGGTCCTCTCAGGAATATATATTTATTGCGCAAATTAAAAAATAAAATTTTACAAAAAAAAGTATTTTCTTCTCGGTTGGCCCGACTTTAAACGATATTTGGCCCTGTCGTCGACGTACTTGCATCCAGTTCAAGTAACTTACTGCACCCGACCATCAGCACAAAACTGGTCTAAGATCGTTACAGAACAGTGTGCCCTTTATGTTACATTTCTGTAACACGTGTCACATTCTAGTTACGTAACAGTTCTATCACTCTGTTCTATATTAGTTACATTACAGAATTCCAGAACTGCACGTTACAGATCCTTACAGTAACAGCGTAACAAGACAGAGTGACCTTTATGTTCCATTCCTGGAATACGTGTGACATTCTAGTGACTTAACAGTTCTATCACTCTGTGAAATATCGGTTCCATTACAGAATTCCAGAACTATTATGTATCCTTATAGTAACAATGTTACAGAACAGAGTGACATTTATGTTCTGTTTCTTGAACACGTGTGATATTCTAGTGACATAACAGTTCTATCACTCTGTTCTATATTAATTACATTATGGGCCCAAGTGGGGAACCATACATAATAATTTTGTGAGGCTCTTCACTTGGGGTGATCGCTAGAGAGATTGATCAGCAACCTGGGTCGGAGCAGTGTTGCGGAATAAACGTGTCATTTGAATAAATGACACGAGAATTCCAGATCAATCTAAAACATATATACCTAACACCTATATACCTATCTACTTTACACCTATATACCTATCTAACTTATACCTATATACTCTACACCAATTCACCCATATACCCAATACTATTTTCCAACCGAGCAAGTCACGCCTACCCCGAAAGGGAAATGGCTTAATGGTATAATAATAATAATAATAGAATTCCAGAACTGTTACGTATCTTTACATTAACAGCGTTATAGAACAGTGTGACCTTCATGTTCTGTAATTGTTATGGCACTCGATTGTGACAATGTTATGTATGAATATTCCCTTTTTGTTATGTAACATTTACAGAACGTGTCCGCTGGGAGGAAGGAAAAACTAGAGTATATTTTTTGAAATATTTTCAAGTGATGAATACGCTTGCGTGGCATCCCGCCGGTTACTTTCATGCCAGCAATGAAATCTCTTCATAGGTAAATGCATTCTGACACTGTATCGTACAGTGAAGTGAAATTAGGAAGAAATATAGTTGTACATTATAGTCGAAATGTTTCATTTGGAGATTCTAAATGTGTAATTGATCCACCATTTTATGATTTAGTATAATTCACAGTATAACTCTTAAATTTCTCTTAGATACATTTAGAGAAATTTCGTACAAAATAATTTCGTGTTTTAATGTCCATCTAAGATCCGCTTAGATCTTCTTAAGACGGCATAAATTACTGTTAGATCCACTCAGAGAAATTCCGTACAAAATAATTTAATGTTTTAATGTCCGTCCAAAATCCCCTTAAATCCGACAATTCTACACTTGGTCACTTTTCCAGTAAACGAAGCCTATTGAATTACCATTAGAACCACTTAGAGAAATTCCGTACAAAATGATTAAATGTTTTAATGTCCGTTCAAGATCACCTTAGAGCCTCTTAAGACGACAATTATATCCTTAGTAACTTTTC
>CAKNYM010044970.1:0-27482 GCA_932195095.1 Andricus curvator | reverse complement strand
GGCAGGTATTATGTTTCTGATTTTTCCAAATTGGCATAATAATATATTTTTGTCATACCTTGTAGTTTCCTATAAATAATCCCTGATGAGGGAGTTTAAATTGACTCCGAAACATGTTGGTTCCTTGGTAGTATAAAAAAGACGGATAAAAGAAAAAGTGAGAGGTTGGTATTTTTGGTTGACTTTTTCTCCTTTTCTCCCTCTTTTTTCAATTGGTTATTTTTGTCTCTAATGAGCCGAAAAGTGAGGTGATCTAGAAGTCTATTTTTTAATTTTGAATCTTTTTCATGCTCATTTTGCATAAAATTATTCATGATAAAATGGATTTCTGTTCTATCTTAATTTTAAATAATTACATTACATTGCCAACGGCGATACCACGCTGAAAACACCAGTTCTCGTAAGATCACTAAAGTTAAGCATTGTTGGGCGCGGTTAGTACTTGGATGGGTAACCGTTCAGGAATACTGCGTGCTGTTGGCCCGTCGTGGGTGTGGTGGGCCCACATTGGTAGTAAATATCCACCTAGAAACACTACCCGAATCGGGTAGTGAGGCAATGAACTTTCGAGTTCGAACTGCTAATCAATGTACGTATGTAATTACATTAAATTACAATACATTACATACGATACAGTCGCACGCTGTTAACGATATTAACACTATTAAAAACCGAAAACTCTGTGACGGGTTTCGAACCACCTAAGCTACGTTTAACGCGTTCTATCGCTAACAACTAAACCTCACGGCTAACCTAACACTTAGAATACCGAGAAAAAAATCTCGGCTATAAAGTTAAAGGACGAGTACGTCAGGGCCGTACAAAAAGAAACATCTGGTCCCCGTTTCATCGAAATTTGTTATTGTAACATTTCATTGATAAGCGGGCTTATAAATTTGTAGGAAGTAAATAAAAACATTAAATAATTTTTTATTTGTAATTTTCTAACCTTTAAACTTAAAATTATTTAATTTTCAATATTTTACATTTTTGCATGGCCTACTTTTTATAAATACTATAACATTGTGCGTGCTATGCACGCACTAATTACCCTTTCTTTAGAAAAAGAACTCGGTTCATTTTCTAACATTTTGTTACAGATTTACAGAAAATCTTATATTATTTGAGAACGTTATACATGATTACAGAAATTTCCTTTTTATAGCGAGAAAATTCCAGTGAATTCAATATGAATGACAATTTTTTCCACTTACTTACAATTCTTTCTTTTAGTGGAAAGTTAGTTTTTTTTATTGAAAATAATTTTTTTTAAATAAAAAGTGAACTAAATTTTGTTTTGAAATTTTTTTACAGGCATTTAATCTTTTCGGTAGAGAATTCATTTGTTTCCTTGAAAATTTAAATACATCTACGAAAATTTAAGTTATTTGCTTAAAAACTTATTTCTCTGTCTGAAAATTTAACTAATCTATTTTTTGTTGAAAATTTAGCTTTTTTACTTAAAGATTTATCTATTTTGTTGAAAGTTTGTCTATTTTGGCTGAAAATTAAACTTTTTAGTTAAAATGTATGTATTTTATTTTATTTCTTTGGTTAAAAAATAGTTTTTTCTTATTAGAAATTAATTTTTCAAACTAAAATTTTAACTCAATGTCTTATCGACATTCTTTTTCATACAAATTTAACCTTTTTGGTAAAAAATTCATGTGTTTAGTTGAAAATTCAATTTATTTGCTTGAAAACTTGTTTCTCTAACTAAACATTAAACTATTCTGTACTTTGTTAAAAATGGATGTTTTTTAGTTGAAAATTCATGTATTTTCTTGAAGATTATTCTTTTTTTTGTAGAAAATTAATTAATTAATTCAACGTTTTTTTTGGTTTTATTTTCAGAAATTCTATACATTAATCTTTTTGGTTGAAATTTTTATTTCTTTAGTTGAAAATTATTTTTGATATTGAAAATTAATTTTGTTGAATAAAAATTTAGAAATTAATTTTTTTAACTAAAAATTTAAATATATTACATTTTTCATCAAATTTTTTTTTATAGCCATTACATCTTTTCGGTTGAAAATTCATTTGTTTGGTTGAAAATTTAACTAATTTGTTGACAGTTTATTTAATTTGTTTAAAAACTTATTTGTCTAACTGAACATTAAACTATTCTATTCTTTGTTTGAAATGTATGTTTTTAGTTGAAAATTTGTCTTTTTTGGATAGAAAATTCATCTTCTTGGTTGAAAATTCACCTAATCGGTGAAAAATGTTTTTTTTTCTTTTTGTTCGAAGATACATTATTTTAGTTGAAAGTTCATTTCTTTTGTTGAAAATTGAACAAATTTGGTTGAAAATATGTTGTTTTTTTTTTGTAAAAAATAATTTGTCAACGAAAAAGGAGCTACTTAATTTTTGCTAGAAAATTGATCTTTTTAGGTTGAAAATTCACTTATTTTGTTGAAAACATTTTCTCTTTGAGGTGCCAGTGCGAGTTTTTGGAGTTTTTGCTTGGAAGAAGTGAGAGGAAGGGTGTAAAGAAGTTGTGAGCAGGTGAGGAAAGGTGTCTGTGATAAGTGGCCGTGAGTGAGAGAAGGTAAAAAAAATGTGAAGGTGAAAGTGAAAGAACAAAAAGTGGCACGCCGAGAGAGTGAGGTTATGGTCGGACCGGAAGGACGCCGAAAGAGAAAAGCAGGCTGGTGCCATCTAGTGAAAAGTGGAGAAAAATAAGAAAGAAAGGAGTTTGTCTTGACTTGAGCAGTGGAGGCGACTAAAGCGAGATGGGTGATGAAAAGAAGGAGACAAAGCAGAAGAGGGAAAAGGAGGAAGAGAGAAAACTGGAGTTTGAAAAAGCGGTGGACATGCTGGAAGTGAGGCAAGACAAGTTTATCACGGACCTAAAGTGGGAGTGGGAGATATAAAGAGCGCACATGAGAAGTGAACGGGAGATTGATAGACGAAACTTTGAGGAGACACTGAACAAGATGGTGGAAAAGCTGGAACAGCTTAGCGCGAAAATGGAGAGACAGCAGAAAAACGAAAGAGGTTGGATGCCAGACGGAAGAGGAAGAAAGAACATGGAGGGAGTTACAGAAAAAGCTAACACCAGAAGAGTGGGAGAGAGAAAAGGAAGAGAGAGCGCAGAGAAGGAGGAACCTCAGAGTGCTGGGAATCAGCAAGGAGGAGAACGAGGTGACGAATGTGGTAGGGGTCTTGGCCGCGCATACGAAGGTGGTGGCGAAAGTGGAGAAATCCAAGAAAGTGGATGGAGGGATGCTTCTTCAGCTAAAGACATGGGAGAATAAAAAGGACCTGCTCCATGTCAAAGGAAAACTGAGAGGCACAGGCTTGTGGATGGAGGAAGACTTGACGGAAAGGGAAGAGGAGATTCAAGATTGGTTGAGAAGGGAGAAGCGGAGAATGGAACTGGCAGGGAACGAAGTCGAGCTAAGATTCATGAGGGTGAAGGTAGGGGAGGCGATATGGCACTGGAGTGAGAGGGAAGGAGAGATGGTGGTATCCGGCACGATTACTTTGGCGAAGAAGAAGGACGGCGAGCAGGAACGTTGTTGAGTGAGAAAAAGGGATGCTGGGCCCCAGGTGTACAGTGGAAGAGTTTGTGTTGTAAAGTGTCTAGGGCACTGCGAGAAAGGCAATTGTGTGAAGGATGGTCTGTGTGGATATGAAATGAGAAGCGGAAAGGTAAAGTAGAGTAGGGGGAATGTTGTAGTGTAGGACTGTAGGGTAAAGAGATGCTGGGGCACTATGTTAGAGAGAAGGAGAAAGACACATGTAGAGACAGTAGGAATTATAAGGAGAAGGGATCACAGAGAGTGGGAAATTAGAGCTAGGGCTTCCGTTTCACCCTCCGTTTAATATAAGTAGGGTTAGGATAGGTTAAGAATACGGATTGTAAGGAGAGGAGAAGATTTTGTAAAGGTTTTTTTGTTTTCAAGACTCTCAAACCCTTAAAAGGGAGAGAGTATAATAAACTACATACATACATAGATTAGTCTTCGGGGCTCTCCAGCCTCGAAGTTCGAAGTCAGTTGTCCAGTGCCGTCCGATGTTTTTTCATCACCCCCATTTTTATACGTCAATTTTTAAATATATTCTACTTTTATTTAGTAACTTAATAAGTATTATCTACTGAGAGGAGAGGATAATCTATATATTGGAATATTTTCTGAAATTCTACAATATAAACCGAAACTTAAAAATGTTGAAGTTTCTATGGGGGACTTGGCTTTAAACTTCAGCCCTGAGAATGTTGACGTCCCTTGTGATTCTCATTTTACCTTACTGTTATGTAATTCTTCTCCTAATAAAAGAGAAAATCTCTTTAAAAATTCTGCAATCTATACTTTCTTTTAAGTGAATCGTTAATATCACGCCAAAGTAAACTTTATATCATTCATTTAATAAAAATTTACAATACTTTGCGTCATTTAATAATATACTGGCATGAAAATAATACAACTTTTATATCAATTATTACATATCAGAATTTTCACTTTTGGACTTGAGATTTTACATCACTCTTTTGTATTATTTATACCAAAAACGCTAACTTTTCTACCATGAAAGTTGAATTTTCAACAAAAGAGTAAAGTTTTTAATAAAAAAGATCATGTTCAATAAAAAAGATTAATTTTTAACAAGCTAGTTGAATTATCAACCAAAATGTTAAACTGTAAACAAACAGGAATAATTTTATACCCAGAAAGATGACTTTTTAACAAAATATATGAATTTTTAACAAGATAGTTGAATTTTCAACCAAAAAGTTAAACTTTCAACAAACAAGATTGAGTTTATACCCACAAGGATAAGACTTTTTAACAAAATATATAAATTTTCAACAAAATAGTTGAATTATAAACCAAAAAGTTGAACTTTCAACAAACAAGAATAATTTTCTACCCAAAAAGACGACTTTTTAACAAAAAATATGAATTTTGTACGAAATCGTTGAATTTTTGAGAAACAAGATTAATTTTCTACCCAAAAAGACGACTTTTCAACAAAGATCTTAAATTTCCTACCAAATAGTCCAATTTTTATCTCATAAAATATACATGATAAAGTTTCAACTGAAAATGGAATAGTTAAATTTTCAGATAAAAACTCTGGTAAAGAATTGACTTTGAGCAAAAATACCAATTTTCAACAAAATTGTAAAATTTTTCACTAAAAAGGGTAAATTTTCGACCAAGAAGATTAAGGTTTTATCAAAAAAGATGAATTTTTCAACAAAATGCATCAATCCAACGACAAGTTTCAGAATATTTTTCAAAGTATTTATATAATGTCTAATATTCTTAATTAATAGTTCACTTTTTCATTAAATAAATTATATTTTAATTAAAAGGGGCCTGGTCAGGGCCAAATATGGCCTTCCTTATGGATACCCCAGTCAGGCCCTGATCGGATTAGGCGTTTCATTTCGAGTCTGGCCCTAGCTGGGATACCCGGTTGGGGCCAGATTTTGCCAGATCTGGCCCCGACCAGGGACACTCTGATATTTCTGCACGGGTAGTTCTGTTTTGTATTAAATCCTAAAATAATTGTAAACTTTATCTAAATGCAGTAATGTCCTCCATTTACCTAACTATGTAATTGGGTAAATTTTAATGAACAAATTTTCTCCGTGTAAAAAATTATTCTGACTCAATTTTGAAGTCTGTCTTCATGACAAAGTTAATTTCGTTTGTGCAAAACGTTCGTTTGTGCAATTTGCAAAACTCGAAGGAAAGAACATTTGCCAGATTCAGAAGCATAATTAGGAATTGATATTCAGTTGCAGGACAATGACAGAGTGTCAAATTTGTGTGCATAATAGAATTGACCAAAATTAAAGAATTTATTAATGTAAAATTAAAAATTAATTATTACATATTTAGTTAAGTAAATAATTTCCAACCCAGGGGAATTTTACAGAAAATAGTTAAATTTTCAACCAAACTGATGAATCTTTGATAAAATCTGCACTCTAAAAAAAATGTAATAGTTGATATCTCCACCAAAAAATTGTAATTTTTAGTAAAAAAACTGTTAAATTTAACCAAACAATACAAATTTCCAACAAATGAGTTAAATTTTTAACCAAGAAAGATTTTTCAGTCCATGAAGAAAAAACTCAAATCCGAAATGTTGAGTTTTGAAGTCACAAAGACGAATTTTTGAAAAAAAGTGGAATTTACAACGCAAAAATATGCATTTTCTACCAAATTAATTGAATTTTCGACTAAAAAAGACGAGTTTTCAACAAAATGAGTGATTTTTTAACTGCAAGAGATCAATTTTTTTTTATAAAAAATGGAATAGCTACATTTTTAGTGAAAAAAATAATTCTCAACAAGAAAAATAAACTCAACCAAATTTGTTATATTTTTAACTAAAGAAACGAACTTTTAACTATAATGATGCATTTTCAATAAAAAAAATTTAACCAAATAGTTCAATTTTCAACACAGAAGATTAATTTTCTACAAAAAAAAAAATTTAAACAAAATAAATTTCATTATTTAATGTAAAAAAAGGAGACCTTGAAAAACTTGATTTGTTGACCTGAAAACCCTACAGCTCTTATATGTGAAACCACGTAAACCTTTCTTCCCTTCAGCGATTGGGTAACATGACAGAAGGGACTAGGTATGACTTCGTATTCAATTCGATTTCATTTTGGTGATGGCCACTAAAATTGAAGGCAATAATCGCTCGGTAATGAAATTTTTGTTGTATTATTTTCAAAAAATCGTTTCCACATATTACTTTTCTTAAGTGCTTGATCATGCCGCTGTGCCACGGGCGACCGTGTAATGACCCGTTGGTAAAATATTAGTTATATTATGCCAAAAATCCATAATCGCATTTCATTCGCAATTAATATTTTTTTATACATACTGACAAGCTACTTCCATGTTATTTTCAAAAGAAATCGTAGTTAAGGATGTACTAAAGTTATCTCAAACCCAAATAGATATCACTGAAACTTCAAAAAATTATCCTTTTTAACGTTTTAAAACTTTCTGTGAATTTTTAGATCAATTCGCAAGCCCGTTTTTAAATAATTGAAAATTGAAATTTTGTTAATTCAACCAGGGCTCTTCTGGGAAAATGGAATTTCGTAGTTCATAATTGAAGTTAGTAAGGGACTTTAGCAAATAGATTTTCTTTTAATTTCGAGAATACGTAGCATGTATTTTAAAGAATACTATTGCAAATTTCGGAGTCAATCCGCTAACTATTTTTCGAGAAATTCATCGAAAGAATAGAAAAAATTATTCATTCAACGATTGCAAACGACTGGGGGGTCAGATCCGTGGAAACACCGCACGGTTAGTAGAAAACGCATATAATGTTCATGCAAATTCTATTGAAATTAATGAGAATTAAAAAAAAAATTTTCATTTCATCAAAAAGATTGTTTCATTTATATTGATAAAAGAATTTAATTAAATTCTTTTTATAATATTTCCGTCGACAAATGCCCCAATAATGCATTTATGTAATATATTTGTTAAATAAATACAAACAATTTATCAAATTTTAAAGCTCATATCTTTTTACATTTTTTAGTCCGTTTCAACGTACATATAAAAACATTTCTTAAAATCATTGATGATAAAGTTCATAATTTGTTCATAACTTTCATTAATTAACAACTTATGAATGTTGCTGAAATTACCATGAAGGTCCCAATTGAAAGGACTGACATCGAAAAAAAAAACGAGATTTCCGTCTACAAATGCCCCAGTAATGCATTTGTGCATAATAGAATAATTTTCTTTTTTATTAAACAATCAATTTCTCAATGAATAATTTTAATTATATTAAGCTTAATCAATTTTTAATGAATATTTTCTTTAAAGGTTATATTAATTTTCTCATACCTTTAGTTATTCCCTATAAATAATCCCTGATGAGAGGTTGGTGAGAGGTTGGTTTTTGGTTGACTTTTTCCCTTTTTCTCCCTCTTTTTTCATTATGTTATTCTTGTCTCTGATGAGCCGAAAAGTGAGGTTGTTTTGAATTTTATTTTTTAATTATGAATATTTTTCCTGCTTAGTTAGCAAAAATCATTCATGGGAAAATGAATTTCTTTTCAGTCTTAATTAAAAAGAAGAGTATAGCGTGTTCCTATCGCCTCGCACATTATACTTTGTTGTCTCATTCACGCTCGTTAGAACAAAAATACAGTAGAGCTCATGCGTACCTTCACCGACTCAAAACGTGATTTTGCATTTTTCCATGAAGCCAATGCAATCATGCCATTTATGGTTTTGTTCTGAAAAGTATCGTTCGTGATTCCTGTGGACTGACGGCTCTTCTTCTTGGAACTCGCGCCATGTTTTTGTAACTCGTTTCAAAAAGGCCGCCAGTCCACACTAGTCACGAAACGTACTATTTTTCTTCGATTTCAGATCTTTCAATTGGGAGTTTCATGATAATTTCAGCAAAATTCATAATTAGTTCATACATTTTATAATTTTTCTAACAAATTTAATTAACAAATTATGAATGTTGCCGGAATTATCATGAAGTTCCCAATTAAAAGGACTCACATCGAATAAAAACGAAGTTTTCCGTCGACAAATGCCCGAATAATGCATTTGTTTTATATATTTTTTGATAAAAGACAAACAATTTATCAAATTTTAAAGTTGTTAACTTTTTTAATTTTTTAGTATAAATTAGTATATAATTAGTATCAAGTTTTACTAAATTGTTCAAAATTATGCCAGGAATACGATTCCAAACCAAACTCCATAATAAAGAAGTAGAACCTTTAAAAAACATCTACCTCATACCTATCTACCTCATACCTATCTACCTCATACCTATCTACCTGATACCTATCTACCTCATACCTATATACCCATCTACACACTAATATTTTCCAACCGAGCAAGTCACGCCTACCCCGAAAGGGAAATGGCTTAATGGCGTATTAATAATAACATTATAGATAAAAACTTAATAATTCGAAAAAAATAAGAAGCTTCTTAATACTTTTGAAAGATTTGAGATTACATTTTTTGCAAGATTTATAGGAAAATTTTTAATGGCTCAGGTTTCATTTAAAAAAAATTAATTTTCAATTTTGAAGTTTTTAAAATGTGTCGAAAAAGAATCTGGAAGATATTGAGACAATTTTTTTATTTTGCAAAATTAAAAAAAAAATAGGAAAACTGAATTCTGATTTTTTTCAAGAGAATCAAAAAAAATCTTAAGATTGTTGGGAAAATTTTGAAATATTTTTTATTTTGAAACATTAATTTTGAGAAAATTGGAAAAGATTTCCAAATATTTAAAATGATTTCCTTATAATTTGAAACAGAATGTAGACGATTTTAAAGCAAAATTGTTCAAATCTTTACATTTTTCAAGATTACAACAGCCATACCACGCTGAAAAAACTAGTTCTCGTCGGATCACTGAAGTTAAGCAGCGTTGGGCGCGGTTAGTACTTGGATGGGTGACCATTCGAGAATACTGCATGCTGTTGGCACATCGTGGGTGTGGTGAGCCCACACTTGTAGTTATTTACTACAAGAAACTATCCACCTAGAAACACTACCCGAATCGGGTAGTGTCACGCCTACCCTGAAAGGAAAAATGGCTTAATGGCATACAAAATTTTAGAAATAATTCGAGTAAGTTTAAGAGACATTTAGAAAAGTTTAAAGATCAAAAAATAATTGTAAACTTGAGAAGATTTAAAAAAAATTTAATAATATGTAGATTTTTGAAAACTTCATTAAAAAACTTTGAAGCTTTTTAAGAATTGGCATTTGTTCATTATATTTTTGGAAAAAAGACAAACAATTAATCAAATTTTAAAGCTCTTAACTTTTTTAATTTTTTAGTATAAAAAGTCGAATTTTTTTAAATTGTTCAAAATTATGTCAGGAATACGATTCCAAACCGAACTCCATAATAAAAAAGTAGAACATTTGAAAAAAAATTTTGGTAAATGGATGCTCATCATAAAAACACTGTTGTTATTTTTATTATATGCTATAATAATATCACTGCTGCAATTGTTTAATTCTTTTGATACTATTGTTTGATTTCATTAAAAAACTGTTCAACTTCCAGCTGGAAGTGTGATTTTTGCTTACCTAAACTTTAACTTCGATTTTATCGAAATGAGGTTTTATGAATTTCCAACTGAGTTGTGTCCGTTAAGCGATAAGCTCGATGTTTTTTTTTTTTTTTGTTAAAATAATATTTTAGGGTGTCTATTGGACGTATAAAAGAGATCCATTAGACATCCATTTGGAACGTCCACAATATGCATCCTAAAAGACATCTATAAGACAAAAAATGGCCTGAAATTAGACGTCTTATAGATGTCTTAATGTTTTCT
Source organism: Andricus curvator (assembly GCA_932195095.1). Classification (NCBI taxonomy): domain Eukaryota; kingdom Metazoa; phylum Arthropoda; class Insecta; order Hymenoptera; family Cynipidae; genus Andricus; species Andricus curvator. The sequence continues at coordinate 17,149 of CAKNYM010044970.1, read as the reverse complement.
TACTGCCAAATCGACGACATCCACATTGACGTCTATGGACTTTTGTGGACGTCTTAGCAACATCTTTTGGACGTCGCGGTGCCCGCTGGGATGAAATATATATAATGAAAAAATTCATAAATTAAAAAAAGTGTTAATGATTTGAAGAAGATTTTAAAAAGGGATTCGGGTTGGTGGCGGCCAACTACTCTAAAGTCTAAACCACTCTGCCTGTCCGGTACGTGACGAATACAATAGAAATAGAACCATTATATGACCGTCGCATCACTCTGAGTGCCATTTATAGGTGCCGAAATCAGCACAAACAGTCACTGAAACGGCACTGGCGGCCCAGTGCCGTTTCAGTGCCGTTTCATCGGCAGGGATAGAAACATAATAGAATATCGAAAATAATTGTGACAAAAAAGTTCACAGTACATTTTTAGATGTTTTTAGTCTCGCGTTTTCAATAAATGTGCGAAAAATAATTATCACGAATTTCGATCCCGTAGAATTGCACTTATATCGACAGTCTTCTCATATAAAAATTAATACACATCAAAACACGTACTGGCATAGGCCCAAACCGTTTTTAAGAAAAAGAATAAGAAGAAAATTCGACTTTTGCGAAAAGATGCAAAAAGAGAGAGGTTATGTATGTAAATATCTATATTATTTATTACTTACCACAATTGAATTTCGTGCTTCCCTTACGAAAATTGAGTATGGAAAAATTGCTATACTACCTGAGTATTGGAATTAATTTCGCGGTTTGAGTATTGAAAAAATGAGTATAGCGGGATGAGTATTGAGAAATGAGTATTGGGGAATGAGTATTGAGAGAATGAGTATTGAAATAATTAGTATAGCGGGATGAGTATTAAGAAAATGAGTATAGAAATAATGAGTATAGCGGGATGAGTATTGAGAAATGAGTATTGGGGAATGTGTATTGAGAGAATGAGTATTGAAATAATTAGTATAGCGGGATGAGTATTGAAATAATGAGTATTGTGGAATGAGTATTCGGATAATGAGTATTGAAATAATTAGTATAGCGGGATGAGTATTAAGGAATGAGTATTGGGGAATGAGTATTGAGAGAATGAGTATGGAAATAATGAGTATTGGGGAATGAGTATTGAGAGAATCAGTATTGAAATAATGAGCCCAGCTAACACAGTTACTAGTCCGAATAGTCACATAATTGTAACAAGATTAAAAAAACCAGTCACTGGTGACTTCCATGCTGGTCACCCAGTGACAATATATTTCCCACTCAAAGTAGTAACAAATTACAAGCGAAGCAGGTAACATTATCCCGCCATTGTAATCACATGCTTGTAACAAAGTGATGTTTGGAAACGCAACGTGCAATGACAGCTTAACCTCAAAATATACATCGTTTCGGAATTATAATTATGAATATTTTTGCAAAAATGTTGGAAAGGAACATAATTAAACGATAAATAAGTTCCAGAAAAGGGAGATAATATGTGAACAAAGCTTTTATAAAAAAAACAGATATTTATCAGCTGAACCCTTACGAAAAAGAAATTATATTATACCATAGAGGTTAGACCCAAAATGTATATGTATAAATGAAGATCGCTGCCGGCTGTTACCGCCATGTTACTAGTCTGACAGGGAACGGTTGCAAACAAGCCTCCCTAGTAAACTACGGCGATTATGCCGTTACCTGCTAGGAGACTGAGATACAAGTAACGATTCCTCTGATAACATGTGATCATTCAGGAACCTTTCAGGATGGTAACAGCATAGTGGTGGCACTCCTATGTATCGTTTTGAAGACTTGGCTTCAAAATCAGCGCTATCTAGCGGTTCCCCCGGACACTATAAGTAAATGAGCCTACAAATCCCTGACAGCAATTGTTTCCAAACTCTGCTTCCGCCAAATTCTCGTAAATATTAAATTTCGCTTAATTTCGTGTAAATAAACTTTCAAAATTGATCAATATAAAAAGATCTTTCATATGTAAAATATACATTTAAATACTAGAAGTATGATTTGTTGTAATGCAAAGGAGAGATATCAATTATTACACTAAAATCATTAACTTTTATTTTGAAATAACAGATGGATTAATTGGCTTTACATTTGAGATTATGTCTTAGAATAATATTTTTTATTTCTCTAACAAAGAAATTTTTATAAACGACAAAATTTGATTGGAGAAAAATCCTCCTAATCTCTCAAAAAGACTTTTATTTATATCCTTGTTAATTTATTTGTTACTGCTTCGAAATATGAAATCAACAAAGTAACCTCAAATCAAGCAAATTGTACTTTTCTTTTTTAATTCAATACTTACCAATCAACACATTCCCTCACATCAGCACGAAATAGTACACACAGTACGTATAACAATCTATACAGCAAAACTTGCAGAACATTTGATACAACAAGGTTAACACAACAAATTCAATTTGACACTTCGACTAATGTCCAATTTCGAGATTTCGAAATATTTGAAAATATTATGGTTGCACATGCGCATTGCATTGTACTGACTCTCAGCGCCACCTAGCGGTCCCCCCAGACACTAAAACATAATGCCTTCAAAACTATACATGCACGGAAAACATTTCGGCACAGCAGCCGTACCTACTAGGGCATGAGCAGTGCTAAACGCTAGGACGAATCTTGTCCTTTCGTTTGGCACAGCTAGTGCGCCGTTTTGGGACAGCAGACGTACTACTATCGCGCAAGCGCTGTACTAACTTAGTAGCTCAACTGCTGTTGGCGCGTCTCCTGCGCCAAAGTCGGTATAACAGATGTTCCAAGCCATACGTACAACTGCCGTACTATAGGTAGCGCGTCTGCTGTGCTGAAATTCTTTCAGTGTGGTAGTGCCACCACTATGGGTAACAGGTTAGCTGGGAGTATTGAGAGAATGAGTATTTAAATAATTAGTATACCGGGGTATTTTACATTGGTTTCATTTCAAAGTTTGAATTTAGTTTCAGGCTACTACAAAAATAATCAAATTATGGATTTTGTATAATCTTACTTTAGAAAAACTTTTCCTGAGTTACATTTATACGAGCACTCGTACTACAATCTTTTTTTGTCGATTGTTTTTATCTCATTGAACATATTTTTCTTAAACATCAATGATTACTTTTGAATCTAAGGAGGAAACTTGTACAAGTTTCGAAACACCATTATGTCAAATCTTTATATACCCGTGCAGAAATCGCCATATATTTTCCCGATTACCGATCTGGCCCTGATCGGTTTAGTATGTTCGGGGCCAGATCGGGATAATTCCATGGCCCAGACCCGAGCCAGACCGGTTCGAGTATTGCAACGCCATCTGGTTCCAATTTAAGGAACTTGCCTTGCTGCCAAATGAAATGTTTTATTGTTGATAAAATTCATGTTTATTATCTGAGTTTAAGTGTATCATGCAATAAACAATATGCCAAAGCCTAGTACACCACGAGTTCGAAAGCATCGCGCGTTAGCTGCTTTAAACACTTTTCGTTATGTGAACGAGGGTAAGTAAATCGTTAAATCGTATTGATTGAATCGAAACCTAACCTCAAAATTAAAATTTATTTGAAAACGTATTATAAATTGTATATTTTTAAGATATTTTGAGTTTGCATTAAAGTTACACAAATAAAAAAATGTATATAAATTTTAACCTCAGTTATTGATTATATATTGAGAATTATGTAAATATTGATGCAGATGATGAAGAAGAAAGTGGAACGCAACCCGAAATGCAAGTTCCAGTAATTTTAGAAGATCAAAGTAACGTGTGTTTAGTTTTTGATATAATTAAAAGATAAAGTATAGCATCTATAACTCTAAAAGTGAACTTATAAATATTCAGGATTGTAAGTATCAGAGATTCAGTTTTCCTCGAAATAATCTTAAAATTTCATTTCATTCTTACTTTAATTTTACCGACGATTTTAGAGCTAAATTTAGAGTTAAATTTATTACTTTTAAAGAAAAATGGTCATAGTTAAGTCATTCTTATCCTGCAGTTTCAGTTTTATAGCAATAATTCAATAATTTTAAAGCGTTTTAATTGGAATTTTCCAAGAACTTTCCGAAATTTCCCGTTCTAGGTCAGATGCTGTTAATATTAAAAAATTCCCTGTTCCAATCAAGAATTTTAATTCTTTTCGAAAATTACCTGTTCCAACTAAGAATTAAGTTTCTTTTGAAAAGTGCCCTGTTCCAATGCAGACTTTCAAGTTTTTTCGAAATTTTCAAATTCCAGCTCAAAATTGATTAAAATTGGAATATTTCCTATTCCGACTGAGAATTTGTTTAAATTTGAAAATTCCTTTTCAACTCAGAATTAGAATTCTTTTTAAAAATTCCCCGTTCTAGTACAGAATTTTAATTCTTTTCGCGAATTAACCGTTTCCAATAAAAATTAGAATTATTTTTAAGAAATTCCCGCCAAAGACTGGGGCCAGGTCGGGTACCGATCGGGTGGCCAGATCGGGCGCCATATCTGGCTCCGATCGGGCCGTGTGTTTCATCAGCGATCGGGCCCAGGTCCGTTTTCCAGATATGGACCAGGTTTGGCCTGGTCTGGGCCATAGAAAAATTTCTACACGGGTATTTAAACTCGGTTTCATGACACAATAAGAAACTAATTGTCTGGAAGCTGTCGTTGACTCTTGTCGCCACTTTCATCTATATCATATTCCTGGACGTTAATAACACGAAGGATTAAACGTAACATCCATTCTTCAACAACTATACAATATACATGTATATACAAGTAAATTAATAATCTGGAATTCGTCGACCGAATTGTTATTTATAATCACAACGCAACGTATAATATTATATTGTTTTTTCAAAAATCATTTGATCAATTGCAATTTGCTATAATTTCGATGTATCCTGTTTGCCAATGTACCTAATTTTCATTTTTCCGAATTACTGTTTGTTCTAATTTTTATTTTTGCGAATGACAATTTGTCATAATTTTCATATTTTCGCATTACTTACGAAAATACACCGTTCGGAAACCGTTGACAGACCATTGAGAGGGACCGTTGGGCTACCGTTGAAAATGACCGCTAGTTTTTCAACGGTCTTTTCGCACGGAGGCTGGTCGCTGAAGATCTTTTCTACTGAGGGCCATTAGGAAAATTTTCCAGGTAGGTGAGAGCGTAGAGGCCGTCAAGCAGGGCTCTCCAGAAGGCAGTCAGTGACTGCAACGACTGCCAATGGCAGTCGCGAGACTAGGTCAAACAGGCCCTCATAAATTTTCTTTGAACTTGTCCTTCGACTCGTCCCTAATCATTCACGGTAAATTACAGTTTGAAATAAAAAAATTAAATGTATTGTGAATTCAAGTAGAAAAAAATCAGACCCTTCGGTGTGAACAATGAGCCGCAACGATCCGTGACCGTAACGACCGTAACCCTTTTCAGGATTCCTGGAAAGCGAAGAAAAAAATTACAGAAAAACTTTGGGGCAGTCATACACCTGTCGTGGCAGTCAGCACCTGCTGAAAGTGGTGAGCCCTGCCGTAGAGGGAAGGTTCCCTCCACGGTGAGAGCCACTGTTGGGGGACTTAATGGTCCCGAGATCCAGTAGATGGTGGCAGACTTGCCAAAATAACAAAAGTTTGAACTGTTCTCGTATTTCCATCCCTCTTTCATTTCTTCCCTGGTAGCAATTTTTCAGTATAAACTTCTTATTATTTTTAATCATTTGTATACACAATTCAGTCAATTAGCAGAAAATATTGCCACATTTGTTTTACCTTGCTGACCATAATTGTCTCAAATAGCTTTTTCAATTTCTGCTATTTCTTTTGTTAATTATAATGGTTTTAAAGATATGCCGGCGTAAGTCTGATAATATCTTCCCTTTTTTTTCTGTCGTTAAGATGGTGCATTTATTAACAAGTGCGATTCGTAGTACAAACTGTACTATGGCTTATTTATATCATAACACATGTCAGTACTAAGGTATCGCAATGCTTGATACGATAGAGCCTAAATTGGTAGCTTCAGATATCCTCGCCATTAAACCACAATGAATAAAAATAAGTGAATGACTTTCAAATTCTCAACTAATTAAACCTGCGTTCTAAGAGTGATTCTTTTATACATATACAAAAATCCATAATATTGAATATGGATTCAATACTATGGCCCCTGATTACGAAAAATTAGGGTATTTTTTCTAGAAAACTAGGGCAGTTTTTGCTTTGAGGCAGGTGATACTTACCATATGAGCAATTCACTCTTGTATACAATGATGAGTACTTTTTCCGGAAACTTTGGGAAATAATTAAGATTTTAAGAACATGAAGATGAATGTCTGCCAACTGTTCTATTTCGAAAATAAAAAACATTTTGACGTCAGTAAGACAGAAATTACGGTTTCTTTGATTTGAAAAAAAAAATAAATAAACAATTTGCAGACATATGTCTTTATGTTTTTTTTATCATTTTTTTAAGTTTCAGCTAAAAATGTTTATTATGGTGGAGAAAAACCTATAGGGAGGTCATATGGTGAGTATCAAAAGCCCATAAAATTTCAATACTCACATGTGGAGTGTGGACAATTGGAGATACTCATACAACGTATCCTAAACTTTTTTGTAAGAAGGACCATTTTGAACTTACAGGAACAAGGAAAATCGCATCTTTGTCTATCTCTTGTTCCATAGCGGCGAGTTAAATAACTTATTACGCAAATTTCTTTATTATTGAAAAAATTTCTAAAATAATTTTCAGTTATTTTGAACAATAATTGTATACGTGATTTTTTTTTTAATTCTTAAAACTGAAACTTAAAAATAATATTGAAACACATGTAATTCTTCATCTGCCTGACAGTTTTCTACAAAAAACGCAACAAAAAAGGATAATTCACACAGAGTAAAATTGTGCATGTCTTTCTAAACGTTGGTCGGCTGACCAGACAGTCTGGACTGGGGCTAGCAAGAAAAAACGTTACACTTTTGGCCAGGCCTGGGCCAAACCGTCTGGTCAGCGTCAAGACTGAAAACCAGATGGTCTGGTCTGGGCCAGGCCCGCGCCAGAACATTTTTCCACACGGGTACCGCAAATCTTGATGAAAATATTTTTTAAACTCAACATTGACTTCTGAAGGTCGTGCATTATTTTTAGAGATAAAAAGTTCTCCTTTTATAAATTTACAGATAATTGTATACACTTTAATTCCTATTCACACTGTTTTAGGCGTTGAATGTTCTAAAATTGAGAATTTCCCAAAGAAATCAACTTTTGTATTCACTTTTAGCATTTCTAAAGGTGTCCGGATAATGCACGCTGTCGAATATTCAGAGCATTTTAAAATGGGAGATGAAATAGGTATCAGGAAAATAAAGTTTCGCTTTACATTGTTTTCTTACGAAAATAGCTATACATAACAATTTAAAAAAATATAATCAAAATCAGGGTGGCCGCTGGACTGAGAAATTACTGGAAATTTGCTAATACCGGGAAAAGCCGGGAAATGAGAGTGAATTTATTTTTTGACATGGAATTTTACAAACTTTTAGAAGAACGATCTGTCCAATCACTTAAAAAATATCACAAATTTCATATCACATGATATACTGCAATTAAAAATAGGTTAAATTTCAACTTTTTTAAATGTTCAGTTCAACTCTTGGCTTTTTATAAAATATACATAATTATAAAATATTAAACTTTAATAATGTTCCATTTTAGGTATTCATTTGTGAGCGTACATTTTCAATTTGAATCTAAAGAATTTTAAAATGCAGGTTTCAAACTTAAACAATTAAAAATTGAAAGCGTTTGAATTTGAAATTTGTAATAAAAAAAATTTTACGTTGATCAAATGTAAATGAAAATTAATTAATGATTTTTTTAAATTAAATTTTAGTTCGATTAAAAATAGAACAATAATTTATTTTACAAGACGATCTTGAATATGTTCAAAATTAAACAATTTACAGAGTTTAACATGTTAAAGATTCAACTGTTTCAATTCCAAAGCCTTAGTATTCAGTTCGCATGAAAGTTCATAAACTATTTTCAATTTTAAAATAAATTAAAATTATTAGGTTCATAATTGAACTCTCTTTTCCAATTTCAAATCCTATTCAAGTATTATTTTAGCTAACTATTTAGTTAGAAATTTGTAGAAACTAAAAAAATAAACTAAAAATCAACCAAATAAAATGTGGACTAACATCATATCCACTGTTCAAACTATTTAGTTGAAAGTAATTTGTTAAAAATTCGTCTTTTGGTAAAAAATTAATTTTTCAAAACAGTATTTTGTTGAGAATTCATATTTTTGGCAGAAAATTAATCTTCTGTTTTAAAAATTCATTTTCTTGGCTGAAACTGTAAATAATTGGTTGAAAACGCAGCTAATTCGTAGAAACCTCATATTATTGGTTAAAAATGCAAATAACTGTTTGTTTGCAAATTCATCTGTTTTGATTGAGGATTCACCTGTTTTTTTGGAAATTCGTCATTTCGGATCAATTCAACTGTTTTTGATTTAAACTGAAAATCTTTTATTGTTTGAAATATGAACTATTAAATTTGTTGTTAAAGACGTTTTGTTGAGAAAGTAATAAGGAAGGGGGGGGGGGGGTATACGGATCATGAAAAACGAATTTTCAACACAATTAACGAATTTTCAACTAAAAAAGGTCAATTTTCAAGCAAAATTAGAATAAATATATTTTCAGTTAAAAAAATAAATTTTCATTGAGAAAGAATACTAATTTTTAACTAAAAAGGATACATTTTTAATTTAAAATAGGGTAGTTAAATTTTAAATTGAAAAATCAATTTTCAATAAAATAGTTAAATTTTCAAGCAAGCAGATACATTTTCAACCAAATAGTGGAATTTTCAACTAAAAAAGATTTCTCAACCAGAAATGGAATAGTTAAATTTTTAGTTAAAGAAAATAATATTCAATAAAAAACGAATTTTCAACAAAATGGTACAATTTTAAACCAAAGAAATTAATTAATAACCAAGAAGATTAATTTTCTACCCAAAAAGATGCATTTTGAACCAAATACGTCCATTTTCAACTAAATAGTTGAATTTTGAATCAAAGAAATGAATTTTCAACCAAGATTCATTTTCAACAAAAAAGACGAATGTTCAAAAAATCACATAAATTGGTGTAAATATTTCTCTAAATTATATAGGTTTCATAATATTTCGTAAAATATAAAAATTTAAAGCTTTATAAACAAATTACGATGAACAAATTCCATATTTTGGCAGTTTAAAGTAGAATGAAATCGTTCTTTCCATTCAAATAGCTTGAGACTAAGTTGAGATCTAAATTACTCACAAATATTAATAAGTATGTGAGATTTGCATGTTGGTGGCGGAAGTGAGAACGTGTTTAGTGACAGGTGGTGAGAGAATTTTACGGATTTTGTGTGGAAGGTGTGCGTGGAGTGTCAGGGTGGAAGCCGAGGAGGTGAGTAGGGTTTTGTGGGGTGAATTGGGGAGATAAAAAGAGAGTTTCAGCGTCGGTGTGAGGTGGGATTTATTTGGATAGGGAAAGTGAGGTTAGGTTGGCAAGTAATCGGGGGAGTTCGTGGTCAGGAGTCTTGGGCTTTCGAGGGGTCGGGGGTGGTTCTCGCAGAGTTAGGGGTTGTTAAGGGAGAGAAGGGGAGGGACTGTGAGGTATTGAAGAAAAAAAAGGGAAATAAAAGGAAAATTTGGCGGCGAAAGACGCCAAAATTCTGCAGAGACATCTGTCGGTTGCGGAAGGTACTGCATGGACAGGTCCCAGTTACCGTCGGCAGAGCGGGAGGTGGGCAGCGAGAGTACTGGCAGTGCTGGTAGCGAAACTGACGGGGAGGGAGTTTTCCACAAGCCACGACGGCCAACAAAGCGTCGCCCGGTGTCGGGCGGTACGTCGGTGAGAGGGAGAAATCGGGACGGTGGCAACGAAGGAAGCGAGAAGGTAAGGGATAGAGCGTCGAGCGCAAGTGACGGGGAGGATCTCTTGAAAAGGGAGAGAGACAGCCAAGAGAGTCCGGAGAAAAGTCCCAAAAAATGGAGGGGAAGTTGGAAAAGGAGGCTCTCGGGATGTTATTAGGCGAGATCAGGGGGCTGAGGGAGGACGTAAGGGGGGCCAAGGAGCAGATGGAAGGCATGAGGGAGGACTTGAGAATCAGAGATGAGAAATGGGAAAAGGAGGTGAAAGAGCTGAGAGAGAGAGAGTAGATGGGTTAGAGAGGGAAAGAAAACAAAAAGAAGTTAAAATAAAACAGATGGAAGAGGAGATTAGGGTGTGGAAAGAAAGGACGGAAAAAATGCTTGAGAAGGTGGAGGGCAGGACGGAAATGGAAATAGGAGAGGGGGGTAGCGGGGGCGAGATTAAAGGTATTTGGGAGAGGGTAGGGAATAGGATAGACGAGAAAGTGGGAGAGCGTAGGAGTTAAAAGGAGGAGAGGACGGATAGGGAAAAGATAAGGGCAATGGAGTTGAGAATAGAGAGAAAGGAGAAGGCAGACAGTAGAAATAATATTGTGGTAAGAGGGTTGAAGATGAAGAGCGGGGAAGAAAGGGAGGGCGTGGAAGCGCTGCTACAGAGCATAGGGTGGAATAAAGGCAGGGTAGGGAAAGTTAAGTTGGAGGGGAGAAAGGAGAAAGAAGTGGCGGTTGTGGAATTGGAGAGCTGGGAAGAAAAGTTGGGGGTAATGCGAAATAAAAATAGGATAAAGGATAAGGAAATTTTCATCGATCACGACTTGACAAGAAAGGAAAGGGATGTACAGAGAATGCTGTACGACAGGGCTAGGAGGGAGAGGAGTGAAGGGAGATCGGCGAAGGTAGGATATCGGAACATAAAAATAGACGAGAAAATGTGGGTGTGTGACGAGGAGAAAGATGTGTTGAAGGAAGTGCAGGGGAATTTGTTTCGTAGGAAGTAGGGTGTGGGGGTAATGCAGGGTAGAGGAGTTGTGAAGGTGCTTTACTGGAACGTAGCAGGGGTAAAGAAGAAGGATGAGGAGTTCTGGAGGTATATCCAGGAATTTGATGTGGTAGGACTGGTGGAGATGTGGGTGGAAAGAAAGGAATGGGATAGAATAGAGCCAAAGCTGCCAAGGGGGTATAGGTGGAGACTCCAGGAGGCGGTCAGAGTGAAGAAGAAAGGAAGGGCTAGTGGGGGAATTATAACGGGGGTTAGAGATGGATTAGAGGAAGAAGCTCACGGAGAGGAAGAGGGGGAGAGAGTGCAAATGAGGAAAGTGAAGATAGGAGGAGTAAGCAGTAAGTTTGTGACAGTGTACAATAAGGATGGGATGGAAAGAATTAAAGAAAGGGTGGAGGACCTGTTAGGTGAAAGAGAGGAGGGTATGGTGGTACGAAGTGGGGACTTTAACGCGAGGTTGGGGAGGGAAGGGGGCCTTTACAGGGAAGGGGAGAGCTTCGAAAGGAATTCGAAAGATAGGTTAATAAATAAGGAGGGGGAGATTCTAAGGGACTGGATGGAGGATAGAGGCTTGGCGTTGGCAAATGGTATGGCAACTGGGGAGGAAGAGGGAGAATACACATACGTAGGTAAGGTGGGGGTATCGGTAATAGATTATGTAGTTATGAATATGCAAGGGTGGGAGGATATGGAGAGATTCGCAGTAGAAGAGAGGGTAGAGTCAGACCATCAGCCATTAGGGTTGTGGATAAGGGGTGAGGACGGCGGAAGGCAAGGTGGGGAAGATGTGCCGACGGGGGAGAGGGTTAGCTGGACGAGGGAGGCGATAGAGAAGTATAAGGAGCAGTTAGGGAAGGTGCGGTTCGAAGGGGAGACGGTGGAAGAGATATGGGAGGATTTAAAAGAGAAAGTGAAAGGGTGCGTGCAAAAGAAGGTATTTAAAAAGAAGAAGAAAGGAATGGTGAAGCCGTGGTGGGATAGGGAATGTAAAAAGATGAAAAGGAAGGTGAAGAGGAAATATAACAAGTGGAAAGAGGGTACTGCGAAAAGGGAGGAGTACGTAGAAATGAGGAAGGGGTTTAGATTGATGTGTAAGAAGAAAGAACAGGAAAAGGAGAAAGAGCTGGAGGAGGAGTTAGGAAATGTTAAGACAGAGGGGGACGTCTGGAAGATAATAAATAGGTTTAGGAAGCGGAGAGTAGGGATAAGCGAGAAGATAGGGAGTGAGGAGTGGAGGGAGTTTTTTACAGAATCATTCCAGGGCTCAGATTCAAGGAAGAGAGATGATGGGAGTAGAAGAACGGTGGAGGCAGAGATGGAGGAGTTGAATGACGAGGAGATAGAGAAACAGATAAGGAAGTTAAGAAGGTCAAAATCAGCAGGGCTGGATGGGGTAGAGAACGAAGCATGGCTGTTTAGTACACAAGAGGTTAGGGAGAGGCTGAAGGAGGTAGTGAAGAAAGTATGGAGGGGGGAGGGATTTTAAGGAGATAGGGATAGGCAGGAAAATTATAGAGGAATTACGCTAATGAATACGGCGTATAAAGTATACGCGATGGTGGTGGCGGAGAGGCTGCGGAAGGATGTCGAGGGGAAAGGAATATTGCCGGAGACGCAGGCGGGCTTTAGGGCAGGTAGGAGTATTATCGACAATATCTACGTTCTGCAGCACATTGTGGATAGAGAATTAGCGAAGAAGGGGTCGAGAGTGTACGCGTTTTTTGTGGATCTAAAAGGCGCGTTTCCGTCGGTGGATAGGGGGAGTTTGTGGGAGGCGATGGAGGATAGGGGAGTGGAGAGAGGCCTGATCGAGAGGGTAAGGGAGATATATGAAGAGACCAAAGATAAGGTAAGAGGAGGACAGGGGATTTCGGAGGGATTCTGGATGGATAGGGGGTTGAGACAAGGGTGTCCGCTTAGCCCAACGCTTTTTGCGATTTTAATTGCGGATATGGAAAGTAAGCTGGAGGCCGGAGTGGTAGGAGGGGTCAGGATAGGAGGGGTTAGAATTTGGTCGCTGGCGTATGCAGATGACATAGTGTTGTTGGCAAAAAGCGAGGAGGCCTTGAACAGTATCCACATCGTATCCTCTCCGTATATTACAAGAAAAACTCATTAAAAAAGGAAGATGAACATTTCACATGTTGAAATTCGGATTCTACGTGAAATTTTACCCTAAAAGGTCACGGAGTAATCGCAATAGTTTTTCTTGCAACATTAAAAACTTTTAAAAAATATAATACTTATCGATAACGTGGGCTGAAGGCGACTTCAAACGCATCATCGACGGATAACGCCTATTAACTGCTACTGAACGACAATGCGTTTGAAGTCGCCTTCAGCGCACGTCATCGATAAGTATTATATTTTTTTAAAAGTTTTTAATGTTGCAAGAAAAACTATTGCAATTACTCTGTGACCTTTTAACTCAAAATTCCACGTAGAATCCGAATTTCAACAAGTGAAATCTTAATCTTTCTTTTTTAATGAGTTTTTCTTGCATGATACGGAGAGGATACGATGTGGATACTATAAGGATACGCTATAGCGTATCCGTTCCGTTCGTTCGTTCGTTGTTCTTTAGAATTATAAATTTTCTGGCTATAGTATAAGAAAGTTTATTGTCCAACAATCGAGCTTTAGGCTGCAAAATATTATTCAACTAGCAAATATCGATTTAAACCAATTTTAATAGGTTTCTGAAACTTACCTTTGGAGTGATGGGTACGGTTTTGATATTTGGAACCAATTATGAATTTTGGTTCGAAAAAGCACTTAGAACTAGGCCAATTTATGTGAAATGATGAATAGAGAGAATGAGTAAGGTTTAATTTGTTTCCATGCAAGTTAAACTCTGGAATCCGTCGAACTTTAAACATTTTTGACCTATTTTTGACCCGTGCTTGAGCAAGCGACCTGTTTTTCACGCGGGACATAATACCTCATTTTTGCACTTATGGAGTTTTTTTCGAGACCCTATAAAAATTGCTTATGGGGGTTGAATTTAAAAAGTATGCAGCAAATAATTTTCAAGAAAATCATGCCAGATGCAGTAAGATAATCTAATATTAACGATTTTATCACAAATTTCCTAAAAGGCCTTTTTTCCAGAGGAAATGCGCGCGAAACTTTGTGGGCTTTGAACAACCCCTGGAAATCAATAGATTTAAAAATTAAAAAAAAAAATACGTGCTTACTTTTTTTGGCATTTGAACAAATTTGGAGGGTGAGACGAAGAAAATTTAAAAAAAATGTGTACCACACAAATAAATAAACCTTCATATTTCACTAACCAATGACTAAAACAAATGTGTCACCCGTCATTACACATCATCACATAAACAACAGTAAAACTTTGATCAAAGTTATTGAAAATTTTTTTTTTCATCTTTATTTTTGTTACATCATAAGAAAATACATCAAATAAATAAACGATTTTGTTAAATCAAAGACAGATAAGTAGCTTGAAAACAATAAATACCTACCGAGTAGGCACGGTAGTTAGTAGTTAGATCCACTGAGAGACTCAAAGAAGCTTAATAAGATAAAAGTATTAAATAGTACATTTCGTGACTAATGCGGACTGACGGCCTTTTTGAAACGAGCGCAAAGTTTTTGTAACGAGTCGTAGGTAAGGGCGTATAATTATACGTAGATATAAAGGACCACCCTCGTATCAACCCTTACGTATGGACATAAACGTGCACAGTTGGGCAAGTGACATCTGTGCACGTGCACAGTTAGGCAAGTTCCATCTGTACACGTGCACAGTTAGGCAAGGGACATCTATGCACGTCCAAGTCCACAGGAGCCCATCTGTGCACGTCTAAATTTCGACGTGCACAGTTGTCACTTGGACAACTGTCCAAGTACCATCTGTGCACGTGCACAGTTGTCCAAGTGACGACTGTGCACGTGCACAGATGGCACGTGCTCAGTTGGCACGAGCACAGTTGTCCATCTGACCAACGACGTGCACAGTTGTCCATCTGGCCATCGACGTGCACAGTTGGGCACGTGCAAAGTTGCTACGTGCAAAGTTGACCCCACCCCTAAAAATTGCAGTTCAATTTCACTTTTAAAACATTAAAAATGGTAAAATTTGCGAAATTGTCAAGGAGATTAAATTAAAAGTTTTCAAAGCTAAATCAATTTCAATTCTAAGCCTTCAAAATTAGAGTAATTTAAATAAAATCTACAAATGAGTACAAAGGGATTGTAAGGACAATGGATACTAATGAGGGAATAATTGGGAATATGAGACAATATTTCGGAATATATTTAAATTATGTATTATAAATTACACACAGGCACACACATATATACTCATATATATATATAATAAACTTAAATTTGAGGGGGGGGGGGGGGGGTATGACAACAGTCTATGATTTTTCACGAGGATTGAAAGTGAATTATTTTGTCGAAAATTTAACAATTTTTTCAAGTCACACTTCTTGGTTGAAAATGCAACTGTTTTGTAGGAAATTCGCCATTTTCGCTTGGAAATTCAGAAATTTAGTAGATAATTAAACTGTTTCGTGCGAATTTCCGGAACTGAACACACGGCCCAGGCTTCATCCAATTTCGGCAGCCAAAGATCGGCTAATGTTATTGGGCCAATATCGACATTTTAATCGGCCCAGTGTTGTGCCCGTACAGGCTGCCTATATTGGCAAAGCATGTTTTATGAGGAAAAGCCAGAGATCGGCCCAGACTCGGCGCACTGCTGTTCCCAACTTCGTCTTTACTTTGGCTAAACATGTTTCAATAGGAAAAGCCAGAGTCTGGCCCAGTGAAGGCTCGTCATTGGGCCCAGTGTGACTTTTACTACGGCAAACCATGTTTAAAGAGGAAGAGCCACACTGTTAGAAAAATCTGTATTAAATTTAATACAAATGTATATGAAGTCATTTGTATACACGGGAATTGAAATTTAATATACATTAAAATATGAATAGCTGTACACTTTATATTAAATTTAATATACATGTCGGTATAGCAGCGTGCTTGAAAACTCAAAGTGCTTTTATTTCTTTAAATCGTATCAAATATTCGCAATTGAAGTAATAATCTGGAATTCGTCGATTGAATTGCTTTTTATGATTAAAGTGCAACGTACAAGTGGAACTCTTTCCAAAAATTGCCCTGAATGGCAGAAATTTAATGTGAGTATATTTGATTGTAGGTTAGGTCTGTCATTTCTTTACGTAATTGAACTTTTCGACTTAAAATCCAATTTTATTTTTGATTAATTGCAAGAAGGTATCATGTTCTATTATTAAGAATCGAAAATTACTGCTAATCTTATTTTGATTTTGTGTAACATGGAATTATCTGAGCGATTATCATGATTGTATATGAAATTTAATAAACACGTACCTAAATAGGGATTTCATATGCTTGAGATATTAATTTTAATATACATCTGTATTTTAAATTTAATACTATTTTTAACAGTGCAGAGTTTGGCCCGGACTCGGCGCACTGCTGTTCCCAACTTCGTCCTTACTTTGGCTAAACATGTTTCAATAGGAAAAGCCAGAGTCTGGCCCAGCAAAGGCGCATCACTGGGCCCAGTGTGACTTTTACTACGGCAAACCATGTTTTAAGAGGAAGAGCCAGAGTTTGGCTCGGACTCGGCGCACTGCTGTTCCCAACTTCGTCTTCACTTTGGCTAAACATCCCAGATAACAATGTGCTCACACCTTGCCCGCATGGTGTTTGCACGCGTGTCGACCGATCGACACGATGTGAGGGCAAGAGTGCAGACATATGTGTCCTCATATGCGTCGCATATGCGCCGCACGCGTGTCGGCACGTGCGTGCCAGTGTCGTGCTACCATGCACGTGTTTTGAGTTATAATTATTGAAAACAAGATGTTAAAAATAACATAAGTAACAGGAAACATTGTATGACGTTTTTAAGAAGAGACTCTTGTGTTGAAAGTTGTTCTTTCACAACTGATGATGCAACAGGTGTTTATTCCAAAAGCGACATACAACAAATTATTCATGCTACCTCTTAAATAACGTATTAGCGAGAAATATATATTTATCTTAAAATATCTTTTTATTTCGAACAATTTAAATTATTCAACACAGAGCGTTTAATTAACACCTTTGTTAGAAAACAAAGGGATTTTAAAGAACACTATACTTTTGAATCTTCCAGTTAATTACTTTCAATTGTTTTTCAAGTTGCATATTTTTAATCGTTCTACTTCTGAGATTTAA
>CAKNYM010044968.1:0-60715 GCA_932195095.1 Andricus curvator | reverse complement strand
GAAAATTTACATTTTTTGTTGAAAATTCAACTATTTAGTTGAATGCTAAAAAATGAAGTTGAAAATTCTCTTTCCTTGTTTAACATTCATCATTTTAGTTAGAAATTTGCCTGTTTGGTTGAAAATCCATCTATTTTTTTCGAAATTCGTTTAATTTTTGTTTGAAAATTAATGCTGTCAACTAAAAATTCAACTATTCACTTTTGGGTTGAAAACTGACATTTTTAATTGAAAATTCAACTATGTGGTTGAATCTTGAAGTATTTAGTTCAAAATTTTCTTTTCTTGTTAAAGATTCGTGATTTTAGTTAAATATTCTCCTCTTTGGTTAAAAATTCGTTCTTTATATTGAGAATTATTTTTCAAGTCCTAATGTAACTTTTACATATTTGGTTGAAAATTTATTTTTTTAATATAAAACTCATCTTTTCTAGTCAAAAATTCAACTATTTGGTTGAAAATTCAAATATTTTGTTCAAAATTTGTTTAATTTTTGGTATAAAATTAATTAATTTAACTAAAAATTAAATTATTTAATTTTTCATTAAAAATTGATATTTTTAATTGAAAATTGATCTTTTGTAGTTGAAAATTCAACTATTTGGTTGAATGTTGAAGAATTTAGTTCAAAATTCTCTTTTCTTGTTAAAGATTTGGTTGAAAATTCGTTTTTTATATTGAAAATTATTTTCTAACTAAAAATGTAACTTTTCCATTGTTAATTTGAAATTAATTTTTTAAATAGAAAACTCATCTTTTCTAATTAAAAATTTAACTATTCAATTTTTGATTGAAAATTCATATTTTCAATTGAAAATTGATCTTTTGTAATTGAAAAATTAAGTTGAAAATTCTCTTTCCTTGTTGAATATTCATCACTTCAGTTAAAAATTTCCATATTTGGTTGAAAATTTATCTATTTTGTTCAACATTTGTTTAATTTTTGGTTGAAAATTAATTTTTTTAACTAAAAATTTAATTATTCAATTTTTGGTTGAAAATTGATATTTTTAATTGAAAATTTACATTTTTTGTTGAAAATTCAACTATTTAGTTGAATGCTGAAAAATGCAGTTGAAAATTCTCTTTCCTTGTTGAACATTCATCATTTTAGTTAGAAATTTGCCTGTTTGGTTGAAAATCCAACTATTTTGTTCGAAATTCGTTTAATTTTTGGTTGAAAATTAATGTTGTCGACTAAAAATTAAAATATTCACTTTCAGGTTGAAAACTGATATTTTTAATTGAAAATTGATATTCTTTATTCGAAAATTCAACTATTTGGTTGAATCTTGAAGTATTTAGTTCAAAATTCTCTTTTCTTGTTGAAGATTCGTGATTTTAGTTAAATATTCTCCTCTTTGGTTAAAAATTCGTTCTTTATATTGAGAATTATTTTTTAAGTCCTAATGTAACTTTTACATTGTTGGTTGAAAATTTATTTTTAAGAACTAGGACATGATTACTTAAACTGGATGGAGAATGCACAAGATAGAGATGTGTGGCCGTCTCGGGTAGATGAGGCAATGAACTTTCGAGTTCGAACTGCTAATCTATAATAATAATAATATAAAACTCATCTTTTCTAGTTAAAAGTGCAACTATTTGGTTGAAAATTTAAATATTTTGTTTAAAATTTGTTTAATTTTTAGTTGAAAATTAATTATTTTAACTACAAATTCAACTATTATATTTTAGGTTAAAGAATGATATTTTTAATTGAAAATTGATCTTTTGTAGTTGAAAATTTAACTATTTGGTTCAATGTTGAAGAATTTAGTTCAAAATTCTCTTTTCCTGTTAAAGATTTGGTTGAAAATTCGTTTTTTATATTGAGAATTATTTTTCAACTAAAAATTGAACTTTTCAACTGTTAATTTGAAATTAAGTTTTTAAATAGAAAACTCATCTTTTCTAATTAAAAATTCATCTATTCAATTTTAGATTAAAAATTTATATTTTCAATTGAAAATTGATCTTTTGTGGTTGAAAAATTAAGTTGAAAATTCTCTTTCCTTCTTGAATATTCATCATTTCAGTGAAAAATTTGCATATTTGGTTGAAAATTTAACTATTTTGTTCAAAATTAGTTTTGTATATTGATAATTCGTTTTTTAACTGGAAATGTAACTTTTTCATACTTGGTCAGAAACATTTTTGAAAACCAGTTAGAAAGCTTATTAAATTTCGCATAGATTGAGTTAGATTTAATTAGATTTTCTTATTGGATTCTACTAATTCAGTAAAGGGTTAAAGAGGGGAATAAGGGAGGGAATATGAAGTCCATATTTAGACACTTGTAAAAAGTCCCGAATCGTCAAAAAACCTATTAACCGCTCCTCCTCCCACCTCTCCCCACAGTGTGACGTAATTTTTGAATAGCCCCTAAAAGTGTTGCATATCATTTTCGGGGTTGAGTTATGCCAACCCCCGGCAAGTCAAATTTGCGGCATCTCTGATTCGGAAAAATGTTAAGAGCAGAAGAAATTGGCAAAAGTGCGGGAAAACACTCCTGTGATTAGTCAAAAAAATAATGTAATGCTCACCCCTACCCCTTACGAACATCTCAAGGGGGACACCGCTGTGATTGGTCATAGAAATAATTTAAGTCACTCTACTACTTTATACTAATTTTTTGTGAACTCTAAATTTTTGCCGAATGAGCGATGTGGCAAATGGGACTTGCTGCATTTTTGCCAATTTTTTGTGTAATTCAAATTTTTCGAAATGATAGTTTCCGCAACGTGACTTGCCGCCAATGTGACTTGCCGAAAATGTGGCTTGCCACAAATCTGAATTTCCGCAATGTGACATGCCGAGGGTTGGGATGATCCAGACCCTCATTCCCATCCAATTTCGGGATCAAATTAATCAAGTGGTATTTACTGTAATCGAAATTCTTCTATTTATGTTTACAGAATTAAGTTCACAGACCAGACGGATATATCCTGAACCTGGTGTCCTTCCTGTTATTGAAAATCCTGCTCCTCGGAATCGTGCTGCTGTGCCTCCTCAAAATCGCAATCAAGAGCCTCGTCAGAATTCAATTCGTAATCATTATGGTATTTGTTCTTATTTAGCGGATGATAACGAGATATATCCAATACCAACAGGAGCTCATGAAATAGCAAGACGTAATGATGTAATTTGTGGAATAGTCATAGCTGGTCGCCTGCGTGCAGCATTTGATGCTGAAAACAATCAGTTTACAGTTCCAGGGACTGTTCATTATGGGCAAATACCTGGAAGAACTGATGGGATTTCTTTGAGTGTAGTCCTATATTAATAACCAGAGTAATTCACGTAAAGGGAAAATATATTAGGTATGTCTGGAAAGTATCTAACCTTGTGCTCTAACTTTGTACATAGTTGTGCTATTGTCAAAAACGGTCAAAAACGGTGAAAAAAAAACACCCTACGAAGTGACAAGGACCCGAAAATCTTTATTCGACTAGTATACGCATTTGCGTTAACTCCAACAACGTACGTGTCGGATTACAAGATTTGGGGATGAGTCGCGTTGCTTTAAAATTCGTTCCACGGCAGTTGACGGAAGACCAGAAGAATCATCAAGTACAAGTCGCCCAGGACAGTTTGAAATCAATCAGAAACAACTAGGAAATGTTCAAAAAGGTCACTACTGGGAATAACTCATGGGTTTATGGCTATGACCTTGAGACAAAGGCCCAATCTTCGTAGTAGAGGACACCTGAGTATCCGAGAGCGAAGAAAACGCGCCAGTTACTGTTTTCTTGGACCAAGAAAGTTTTCTTGCACCAAGAGTATGCTCCAAAACAGACATGCCCAACTCGGGGAAATTTCCTCCGGGAACACATGTTCCGCGTACCCTACTCTGTCTCCTAGAGAGCGGGAGTGGTGGTAGACGCATGCGCGTGGTAGACGCGGACGTCACAGAGGAGAGATTCTCGCAAGCGTTTACCACCACTTCCGCTCTCTAGGAGAAAGAGTAGGGGACGTGGAGCATGTGTTCCCGGAGGAAATTTCCCCGAGTTCGGCATGTCTGCTCCAAAAAGTCAGACATTAAACAAGGATAATCATCAAAAAGTTCTGAAACGATTGCGTGACGCAGTATGAAGGAAATGGCCTAATTTTTGGAAAACTGGAGCCTGGGTCCTTCACCACCTGTAATTTCTTACTGTTTCTTAAATTGAAGTATCCTGTACAAGAAGAACGATTGCAAGACGCAGATGAAATATAGCAGAATATGAAGAACCAGTTGTTAGCTATTCCGAAACGTGACTTTAAGGAGTGCTTCCGAAAGTATGAGGATAGCTGGATGAAGGTTGAGGCTTCCAAAGGGGACTACTTTGAATAGGAAATCATCGCTATTGTCCAGAATGAACTTTCTCCCCTTTTACACTAAAAGGTCAAATACTTTTCGGACAGACCTCGTAAATTTGCCAGAATTGTTATTCGAGGTTATATCAGAAAGATTAATAAATCAGTACAATATACGAAGTTTTTCATTATTTGCAACCTTTTAATCCGACTTTCAATGAAAATTGATTCTTTGCGATGATAAAAATATATCCACAGTAAATGAAGGGATAGTTGCATATCATTCTGATTATTAACTTCAAATCAAAACCATCCAATTTTGTAGATCCAAAACTAATTTTCACATAACTTCGTTCGTATATGACGAGTAGCAATCGTTAGACTTTCTATTGAAACGTGAGCCATGATCAACATAATGTTTCTATATCAAGGAAAGACATTTTTTTTAATTTGGAAAGTTTAGAAAATAATAATTTGTGAAATTGTGCTTCTAAGTAATCACTAAATCTATAAAATTGTTTCAAACAATTTATGAAATTCATTCAAATCAAGAGCAAATCCTAATCTTGAAATCTCGACCAATATTATAAATTTTAGATAACAAATTAAAGCCAAGAAAGTCTTTTTCTGAGTATATGTAACTGTTATTCGTGACCTTGGTCCAAATTTAAAGGGTAGGATTGGTTTTTATTTTTATTTCAAATGGGAAAAGGTTCGTTTTCGGAAAAATGGATAAATTAATTACGCAGTTAATAAATGCTGAATCTTTGGTGAAAGATAGTTTTAAATTATTTAAACAATTTTCATTTCTTTAAATAATTTTTTCTTTTTAAAATCTTATTCCTTCATTTTTTTCAGTTACGTTATGGACAGTTATTTTTTTGGATTGATTTTGTTCAGATGAGAAAATACTGAATAATAATCGAGGTAGTGCAAGAGATTTTATAAAACCAGAATTTTCTCTATCTATCATATGAGCAGAAGCAAGTGATAGTAATTGTTTACATAATTGAAAACTATCTTTCACAAAAAATATCACTCTTAACATTTATTATCTGCGTCATTAACTACAGATAATAATAATTTCTCACGATTTGCAGGAGCGAAAATTGTTTAAACAAATTAGAATTCTTTGAATAGTTGCAAATTATCCTTAACAAAAATATATTACTCTCAAAATTCGTGAATTGTGTCATGAATTCCATATAATACTAACTTTTCACGATTTTCTGGCAAAAAAATTATACAAATAGAAATTGTTCAAACAACCTCAAAACATTTTTAAAAAATATGTTATTATTGGCATGTTTCAACTATGTCATTTATTCTGAAAAATGGTAAATTTTCACTGTTCAATATTAATTGTTTAAACAATTGAAAATTGATTTAATACTACTTGGAAACTTGTCAATGAGTAAACATAATTGATGTTGAAAAAAAATATTGTCCTTAGCATGAATTTTACGTAAGAAATTATTCCTTGACACTATGAAGCAAACAAACTTTATTTCACAAAAAGTTAATAACAAGTACTTCTTTATTTCATTATTAGAATTTTAATTTTTTAAGATGAAATTAACATTTTCAAAATCCCATGTCTTTATCAATTCTCATAAATAAAATCACTATTTTTGACCTTTTTTAACGGTTAAGGTTCTTTTTCTCGGCGAAATATAATTCTTAAGATA
The DNA here is from genome assembly GCA_932195095.1 of Andricus curvator. Lineage (NCBI taxonomy): Eukaryota > Metazoa > Arthropoda > Insecta > Hymenoptera > Cynipidae > Andricus > Andricus curvator. The sequence continues at coordinate 54,728 of CAKNYM010044968.1, read as the reverse complement.
AGAGAAAGTAATTTTGGCAAGGAGAAGAACCTTATAAATATATATATATATATATATATATATATATATATATATATATATATATAATTTAAACTGCAAATTTTTGTTATAAGAATTTTTTTAAACGATGATAATCATGTTATTGAAAAGCAATCTCAATGGCAATCCATTGTGTGTTAGGATAGTATTCTTCAGATGAAAAGAAATGAATGCAAAAAAATGCTTCTCCCAAACTGTCATATGAACAAATTTTTTTACAATAATTGTTTATAACAACGACTTTTGTTGTTGAAGGATAATCTATTGTGACAAGATATTATTTTTTGGATTAAAATAAATTATCCTACGGTAAAGATTTTTTTTTGAGTATCTGTGCAGAAACTAATTCTACGACTTTCAATTAACAACCTTTTGAAAGTATAAATAGGTTCTTATATTATATCTTATCTCTCTCCATATAAAAAATGTTTACCTGTGAAATGGAAATTTCTACGAAGCGATAAAAATACGAGACTCGTCGCGTGCGTTAATTTGTTACCATAATAAATATTTTCAGAATCAATATTTCACCTTCATAAATGAAGGTCAAAAATAATTTTTTTTCTCGGATTTCGACCTGTAGAGGGCCAATTTTTTTTATTGATATTAAAAGAGTTATAAATCGAGGCAGTGGCTTGAACCCACAAAAAATCTAAAAATTTCTGCCCCTCCTGCTTCGTAAATATTTAAAGGGTAGCACAGAAGTTTGATTTGAAAACGTCAACCAGTTTTGACTAACTTAACGCGATAGCTTTTATTTTGAGTTATTAATTAGTTGCTAAATTGAGAAGAAAAGCATTTGCATAAAAACATTAAATTACTTTTGAGAAAATGAATGTGAAGTTGTAACCAGAAAATCGGGGCACGATTACCGATTCCTGCATTTTTTTCCAATTTTTTACACCTTTTTTGCATCTCAAAAATATATGTAAACCCAGCTGAAATATTCATTTTTAACAGCACAAAAAGCACAAAAGGAGCTCAAAAAAGGGAAATAGGAAATTCACGCAAATGAGGAAAAATAGGAAAAAGATTGAACATTTATTTTTTCAATTGAAAAAAAAATATTTGCATAAGAAATTGTATAGTTCTACTAGTTTTTGAAACGCAGTCTGTTGACATTTTTTGGAATCTTTCAAAAGAACTTAAAATCTTTAAAATCCTTTAAAATTTGTTCATGTCCTTCATATAGATTGAAATTGTTAAAGAAAATAAAATAAAGAAGATTTAAATTATTTATTAAATTTCTCTTAAAAAACATTTAATTTTTTTTTAGTATACAACATTTATTTGAAAAAATAAAATTTCGAATATTATTGTCTATGTGTATTTTGAAACATTTCATATCCCCTAAGTGATATTTCTACTTTTAACGGAAGTTTGTGAAATTTATGGACATTTTCAGGAACTGGGGCAGATGTACAGATTGTATCATCTTTCGCCAAATTACAGAAGGCTGGTACCCTCCTAAGTATGCAAAACAAACCAACCGTAACTCTTTCGGTTCTAGTTTTGTCCCTATACTTCCCCTCAAATGAGCGATGTCGGGTGGGACTGACGTTATAGCTGGGCTCACCTCCTTACGAACACTTGGCTAATTATTTTGGAAATGATTTTTACTGACGGAATGCATTTCTCGCATCAGATTCATATTTGAACGTATGCATAAAACAATGAATAATACAAAAAAGAGCGTAGCCTCGGATTGGATTGAAACTATTGTTGACGGAAGCTGTGCACTCAAGTTGCGGACTATGGTCAGAATCGACGAGGTGCATTTCTCGAGTTGCGGGCTAGGGATTTTTCCCCTTGGAACATTTTGCCCCTCTCTAATTAACGCTTCCCTCATTCTCTCGGTTTTCTTCCTTTCCAAAAATTTTACCTTCACACTTTTTCCAGGCCCGCATATTGGGGGTTTCCTGACTATAGTCCGCAACTCGAGTGCAGCCGACGAAAGACATGCCATCGGACAAGCTTCAGGTGTTAAATTGAGACTGGGCGTTTGGAATGCTAGGGTTGTAAATGACCTTAAGGAAAGACAATTATTTGAAACAATACACGTAAGGAAGCTACATGCTTCACGTCTACCTGAAACAAGGAAAAGGGGTTGAAATGAAGGACTCGAACTATGGTCCGGAATAGATTGTGTAACACATGGCAACACACACTTCTGATTTAAAGTTGTCTAATTTAACCATATGAAAAACTGTATGCTAATATTGTGTTCAATCTTTTCTACCTGCATCTCTTCATATAAAAGAAAACTACCTACGTACATCAATTGGAAAATCAAGTTTGTCCTTCAGTAATACAAAAAAGTAACTATAATGACGATCGTCAATCAAATGTAAACTAACTATCGTTAATGTGGACAGATGTCCCCTTGTAGGCCTAGGCGTGACTTCAAATCCCTCTCCATACGGCAAAGACCGCAGCCACACTATTGGCCGATATTTCAGACTCACTGATGCAGTTACTGCCCGTGAGTGTTAGTCATTTCTCCGCAAAAACAGTGGACTGGAAAAAGATTCGAATAGCTGTCTCATCATCCCTTCCGCAGAGACGACAGAGGGGACTTTCTGCGAGCCCTATCTCATGTCTGTGATATTCGAGGTTTCCATGCCCTATATACATTTCTGTTTGGAATTTGACTTCGTTTCTTCCGAGCTTAGTGTTTCCTTCGCTCGATTAAGGTTTATCTTTAAACCCAAGAGTGTTTTGGCCTGCCTGCAGCCAATGGCAATTTCCCACTCATTCTGATGTTCCTTGGTCAGCCAACTGTTGATTTCTTCAGTGACAAACCTACTGAAAATTCCTACAAGTGGTTCGGGTTCAGTGAAGTTTTCTCTTGCTGCTAGTTTTGCTAGCATGTCCGATATCTTATTACCTTTGATGCCGCTGTGTCCAGGAATCCAAAGTAGAGTCACTCGGTTTTTCGTCGCTAGGTTGTTCAGTGACTAAAAGCACTTCTATGCTAGTAGCGACGTAGTCGTAACTGTAACTGTTTAAAAAAATTAAAACTTCACCATTTAATTCAAAATACTAAAAAAATGCAAGAAATATTCTATTGACGTATATTGAATCAGATTTACGAAGACACATTAATACTATTGTTATAAAAAATGAAATACCTTTTTTTCTTCTGAAATTTTTCATTCCTTTGTGCGCTTATTGATAATACTAGGAAAATTTGGAAAACCCCACACTTGTTATTGAGAAATATTATAGGAAAAACAGAGCCCCACACAAAAAAGTGGCTTGAGCTAGAAACGAGACCCATCATTTCCTACAGATTTTGACCCGCTAGTCACGAATCTGAAATCCGTTTTATCGTGTAGTCTTTAGTTTCCACATAACCTCAAAATTTTTTAATTTTGAGAAAAAAGTCTTTGTTTTTCGAATGACGTGACTTTTCAAAATGAAAAATAGGCAAAAAGTATTTTGGCGTGTTTTGTGCTAAATGTTTTACCGTAAATTACACAACATCGTGAAATTTGTTATTTATCATGTTGCTAGGACGGTTGCTACTTTTGACCGCAGTTCCACGATTGAGCAAGACTGCAAGCAAACATTTTTATGTGATGAACACTGGAAGCGATGATAACTGCCTCTCAAGAGGATGTGTAGAATGATTCGCATTTCGGTTTACCACAGTTATGGTGCGGGGATGAAGCCGTAGTGGGTCAAAATCCATAGGAAATGTTGGGTATCGTTTCTAGCTCAAGGCACTTTATTTTTGAGGGGCTGTGAAATGATTTATTTCTGAAAATAAATACTAATATCTGTAATTATTTTATTTAATTATAATTGTTTATATGTTTTTGCCCTTTTCTCAATTTCCCAAGAAAATTTCGTTCAAACTGTAAATAATATGCCAGTATCGTTTTGTGCATATAGGAATTCAATTTCACAATAAACATCCAAACTTTCAATTCGTTGATTATCATATTCTGATTATTTTATTGTTTGCCGCCTACGTAATTTTTTCATAATTTTAACAAAAGTTCATTCATTTAAAATTTTTCAAATGAAACTTGAAATGTTTCTAATTCATATTATTGTTGATAAAAAATATTTGAAAATTGCAAAATATTCTGTATTTTTGATCAATGGAGATAGTATGAAGAAATGCTGATAAATTGATATAACAAAATATGCATATTTCATAGCATTTGAATTAGTTTTTGAAAACTTTATATGGACCGTTATAATAGAAAATATATAAATTCATGTAAAAATCGGCTTTTCCTCAAACGTACAAGATATTGCGAATTCTAATGTCAGTTTTAATGAACTAAGTAAATAATGTTTTATCTTTGAAACTAAATATGTCTATATGAATAAAGTTCGATACGATAACAATCGTATTATATGATCTTGAAAGATAATTTCAACAAGACAAGCTTGAGGCAATAACGAATCTAATAAAGGAAGAGAATTCTTTTCAGTTACAGTGTTGACTAGAGTTTTTTCTATAGTTGCAAAAGATGAGGATCGGTTAGGTGGCGCTGTACGCTCTCTCTTAGATCAAAAAATTCAAATTCAAACATACCCCCCGACTTTGAAAGATTTATCTCTCAAACCTAAAAGCAACATATTTAGAGGTATGAACGGTGACATAATTAATCCTAAATGATAAAGTTTAGCATTGAAATCTATATAAGTGAACTGTATCTTAAAACAATCTTCCATTAAATTAAATTCTTTAAAGTGTACCTGAGCAAGTATAAACCATGTTGAATTTAGAGTTCTTGTCAAACAAAATAATTAAAAACAGATGCATAATTTCACTCGATTGGCAATGGACAAACAGCTGCAAGTGCTCGTTGACACGTGCCAGTGCCGGTTTCAATAGTAGCAGCACGAGCGATACCTTCCTTGCCATGGTGAAGTTTAACGATTCTTCCGAGTTTCCATCTTAGCGGGGGAAGGTCCTTATCCTTGAGTAAAACTAAGGTGTTTTCCTTAGTTTCTGGCTACATTTTTTTCCATTTTATGCGCTGTTGAAGTTCAGATATATACTCTTTGCTCCACCTCGTTAAAAAATGTTGTTGAATGCGCTGAACCAGTTGCCATCTAGAGAGTCTGTTTTCTCGCAGATGAGATAAATCTGGATCAGCAACAGAATTAATTGGCCGTCCGATCAGAAAGTGAGCAGGAATCAGAGGAGAAAAATCATTGGGGTCGGAAGAGAGGGGTGGCAAGGATCGGGAATTTAGCAAGCCCTGCACTTGAACTAGCACAGTAAACAATTCTTCGAAAGTAAAAACATTGTCACCCGCAACATGCTTAAGGTGATGCTTCGTAGATTTCACTCCAGCCTCCCAAATTCCACCAAAATGAGGAGAATAAGCTGGAATAAAATGCCACGAAATACCCATATTTTCAATAGTTTCCGACAAGCGTTCCGATTCGTTAATCAAAAATTTACCAAGTTGCTCAAGCTTATTGTTCTCTCCCACGAAACAGGTACCATTATCCGAGTGTATATGAGCGGGCTTTCCACGTCTAGAGATGAACCCGTCTAAGAGTTGCAATAAAAGCCTCTGCCGTAAGATCAGAGATAAGTTCAAGGTGCAATGCCTTTGTGGTAAAACATACAAAAACGCTTACGTAACATTTGCTAATCTTAGCACCTCGGCCCTTTCTGTCCTCCATGAGAAAGGGGCCTGCATAGTATACGCCAGTTGTACAGAAAGGTGGTGAAGGAGATACCCTTGGTATGGGCAAATTACCCATAATTGGTGTAATTCCTTTTGGGTTAACTCTAAAACATTTGATGCAATTTCGAACCGCCTACCTAGCCAAATTGCTCCCTCCCAAAGGCCAAAATTGTTCACGAATAGAAGCTAAAAGTAATTGAGGACCAGCGTGTAGCAGTTGCTTGTGCTCACTATCAAAAAGAAGTTTTGTAAATTCATCAGAAGCAGAAAGAAGTATAGGATGCTTCTTATCCTCACTAAAACTTGCATTTTCAAGTCTACCACCGACCTTTAAAATTCTGCGATCATCCAAAAAGGGATTCAGTGACGCTAATTTTCCCTTTGTTATTGGGATCTTTCAAGATAGCATTTTTATTTCCTCTGGGAAAGAATTTCTTTGTGATAGTTTTGCAAGAGCAATTTTGGATTCAACAAGTTCAAATGAGCGCAGATGTCCATTCAATTTTTTAGTTTTTGATTTACAGTTATTTACAAATCTTTTACAATATGCTATTACTCTTATCAGTGGAGGCAAGCTTTGGTATCGTTCAAAAATCGAAACGTCTAATTTTTCTTCTTTGGTTGCTAGATTGCACCTTTTCTTGAGTCCTGGTACATCAGGGGATAAAGATGGCATTGAAGGCCAATCGGATTCATTCTTACAAAGAAATGGTGGACCTTCCCACCATAACTTAGAACCTTCGAGAAGACTTGGAGCGATACCACGGGAAATGCAATCTGCTGGATTATCTTCGCTACGAACGTGTTTCCAGCATTCGATATCCGTTAATTCCTGAATTCGACCAATTCTATTTGCTACAAAAGCTTCAAGAATGTTAGATTGCGTTCTCAGCCAAAACAAAAAAATTGTGGGGTCACACCACTAATAAATATTATCTACGGGTAAATCAAGACCAGTTTTAACCTTGGAAATCAATTTGGCTAATTCAAGAGCCCCGCCAAGTTCTAATCGAGCTATAGTTTGTGTTTCCAACGGTGCGACCCTGGATTTGAAATAAATTAAATGTACGCAAACATTTCCTTCTGTGTCCTCTGACCTGAGATAGACGCAAGCTCCGTATACATTGAGGGCAGCATCGGAAAATCCATGCCATTGAATGTTTACGACTTATGAACAAGTAATGTATCTAGGAACCTTGACCAAGTTTAGAGTCGGAAGTTGATTCCTGTACTATATCCATTGCGAATAAATTTTGACAGGTAGACATTCGTCCCACGAGAGTTTTTCAAGCCAAAGTTTTTGAAGTAGGATTTTGGCCAAGATGAGACAAGGACCTAAAAGACCTAAAGGATCGAAAATGCGTGATATATTAAAAAAAATGTGTCTTTTGGTTATCTTGTTATTGTCCGAAACTCTTACCGAAGAAGTCAGGTGATGAGAATTAGCCAGCCACTTTAAACCGAGTTCCTTAATTTGACCATCGTTAAAGAAATTAATCAAGCTAGGAGAATGCTCAGGATCTATCATGAAAATCTCTTGGAATTATTTTGGCTATATTTGGAAATTCTCGTTCGCAATCAAAACCTAGTTGATGCAAGCATCGAATGGCAAGATATGAGACTGCAGCTGTCCCGTAAGTGACCGTGTTTAAGTTAAAAATCTCTATTGGCTGATTTGGATCGGGACGCCACATTATTCTTTGAAGAGGACGCTGCTCAGGTGTTACAAATACCTGCCGGTACATTTTCTCAATGTCCGCGCCTAAAACGTAAGCATGCTTCCTAAAACGAATTAAAATCGAGAATAAATCGTTTTGTATTAAAGATCCGACCATTTGAAGGTCGTTGAGAGATACACCACTTGTTGCTGGTGCAGAAGCATCAAATACTACACGAACTCTTGTTGAGAGACTATAATTTCTAACCACACAATGATGAGGCATGTAATAAGATACAGGAAAATTTGATTCGTGCAGTTCTTTGACATGTGCCCTAGTTTTTCATATTCAGTCGTAAAAACAGTATATTTTTTTTAAGTTCAGGTTTTCTTTCTAACCTTTTTTCTAAATTCAAAAGACGACGCCCAGCTTGGTCTTTGGATTCACCTAACTGATCAAGATTTTCTTTGAATGGGGTTGTGACGATAAATCTGCCATTTTCATATCTCTTTACAGTGTAAACAAAGCGTGATTCGCACCATTTTTCATCAATAGACTACGATTTTTTATCTAAATGTTCCTCTAACTCCCAAAATTTAACACTTTGTTTTTCTACGTTTGTATTCTGAATTAAATTGCAACGAACTGTATTGAATTGAGGAATCAGAGAAGAATTTGGTATTGGACCTGCCAAGATCCAACTCAATCTGGTTTTTTTGCAAAAGCAAACCTTGATCATTTAATTTGACTTGGCCTATACAAATCAAATTCCAAAAGATGTTATTACCTATTAAAATATATATTTTTCCGGCTTGCGAATTCAGGATCTTCTAAGTTAAGATGAGATGGAATTTTCGAAACAAGTTTGCTAATTGTTACATTTGGTGAATGAGTCGTAATTTCTGGAACTACCAGACAAGAAACCTTAAATTTGAAATTACCGTGTTTGGAAACGATTTGAATATTACACCTATATTTAACGCTTGAAGCAAGATTGCTTACTACACTCAATGTTACGTTTATTGGTATTTTCTGCAAACCAAGCGAGTCACAAAGCCTTTCAGTAATTAGACCTGTTTGAGATCCGTTGTCTAAAATAACACGAGTTGGCTTTGATTTTTTGATGGAGTTTGCTACAAATACTGATGGTGTAGATAGAACACCATAAACTCTAAAACTCTAAACTCTTAAACTCTTAACCTTTTCTGCCCTTTTTTGCGGCGAGAGCTCAAGAAATTTGGAACATTCTTATTGTTATTGTTGTTTTCCGACTTGGATTTAGCATTTTGTTCTATTAATAAATTATTTATTTCCTAAGTCTCTAACATAATTGACCTAGCCTTCAAAAACCTTTTTAAATCTTCTAAAGTTCGGAACTCATTTTCTGTTTTCTCCTTTTCCCAAGCACGAGCAGTTATTTTATCAAGTTTAGTTGACACGATGTATATCAACAAGGCATCCCAATGATCCGTTGGTTGATCCAACGCGCTTAATGCCCTTAAATGTTTATTTAACGTATCCAAGACCTTACAAATCTCGGTAGCGCTTTCTTTTTGTATAGTTTCGATTCTAAAGATTGATTTAATATGATTATGTACCAAGAGATTTTTATTATTAAAACGGTTACGCAAAGCTTCCCATGCCACTAGGTAATTAGCTGCAGAAAATTCAAGAGATTTAATAATTTGTAAAGCGCTACCTTCCAATGCTGCCCTCAAATAGTGAAATTTTTGTATTTCACTGATTTGATTGTTTTGATGAATTAGAGACGTGAACGTATCTCTAAACCCCAACCACTCCTCGAGCACCCCCCTGAACTTAGGCAACTCGATTGTAGGCAATCTCACGCCCTGTGCTCGTAGCAGGTCGTTTTGATTTCCTACATTTTGCGCTTGTAAATTTTGAACGGGAGGGGGTTGAGCTGGAGCTACTGGTGCCCCCCGAGACAATAAAGTGGTGGCTTTAGCGAAAACTTCAAAATACTCCCTTTCAAATCTTTCACGACAAGATGTAGTTTCTGCTTCGTCATCGGTTAGTTCATCTATTTCGGCTTGATATTCTTCAAAATCTTGAAAAGCTAGTTTCAAATGATCCAACCGATAATTCAGCTCTATTTTAATTACTTCCAGTAACGCGATCTGTTCGTCGGTATAGGATTCAACTATTTGACTCACGTATTTGGTAAAAATATTCAATTTTGTTTTTGTTGATTCGCGTTGTCGAACTAATTTATCTTTTTTGCTTTTTGGTGGCATTTTACCGAACGTTATTCAAAATTTGCTAGAGAGCGTGCTATCTATACAGGAATTTGAAATAGGAATAGGATGCTCACGTGACCTTTATCCAATGGTGGGGCGCTGCAATCCTTCCTAGCAACAAAGAAAATCAAAGTCTGCGTTGATGTAGAATCAGCATGGGCGAGGCGTTTTCCTCTTTGTCCCAATACGAAGATACGAAGCGATGATCCTTTCCAGGTTCCTTCAGGGATTATTTTTGGCCTTGGTGGACATCCTCTGCATCGAAATCCATGGAGCGATATTGGTTTATCGGCAAAATTGAATCTAGGCTTTCAATAAATATTCTATAGCCTATTGCTGATCAAGTATGGCGATTTGCTTAGCCAAATCAACTTTTGTTACCCAACACAACTTTTCGGTGCACCGCAATTGTCGAGTTCACACAATTTACAACTTGAATTGATTTATCAAATTTTGTTCGGACAACACAAGATTTATTGTTGCCTTTGTAGAGGCAATTGAAACTATAGCTTGCTAAGCCGAGACCACGCACTGCACAAGTATAGACGCGTCGTTTTCAACATAACTCACGATCGCGATAATTGGTTACATTCTAGTTTTTATTGTTTATAAAATAGATCACGTGAAGCACAAAGTACTTCTCGATCCAAATATCGGGCAAGAAGGACCATGTTATTATTGTAGCTGGATTTCATCAAAATTTATATCTATAAATTGTAGGCTTTACAGTCTCATCCTTTTTCTCATTTTCCATTTGAATGTGAACCTAATTAACAGAATCTCATAAGAAAATCCTACTAGCAAAGTGCATTATTGAGTTTTTTGTTAAGGATTAATTTGGTTTCTTTATTCACTCTCAATTTTTTGAATTGAAAATTCAACTATTCTGTTGAACATTCATCTTTTTGGTTTCAAAACTCATCTGTTTTTGTAGATATTTCGTTTCTTTTTGTTAAAAATGCAACTCGTTTGTTGATGATTAATCTGTTTTAGTTAAGGATTCAAGTAGTTTGTGAAGAATTCATCTTTTCTGTTTAAATTCAACTGTTTTTTATTTATTTGTTATAAAAATATTTATTTGTCAAATTATCATTGTGTACAATTTTAAAGTTCTTTCTTTCCCACGTGCCCACTGGGATCTTTTTAATTCAGATTTCAATATTATGGTGACAGATATTTTAATTAGTCCCTGTAACAAAAAGAAAATACTTATACCTACAAAATTTGTTAGTAGACATAACTAACTATATTAATAAGTTAAACTGCTTACAGCCAGTCCTTTTGACAAACTAAAATAGTTAGTCCACCCAATTAGATAGTAACGGCAACTACTCGTGCCCCAACTAACAAAATTTTTTCTCACAACTGACTAAATAGCAGTACCATTATTTACTAACTAAAATAGTTGTCCCAGCAATTTTATATGTTGTCCCAACTAATCTTTTTTTCAGTGTATTTGGTAAAAAATTTATATATTTTGTCGAGGAGATATCTTTGTTAGTAGAAGATTAATCTTCTTCATTGCAAAAACATAATAAGCATAATAAGAAGGAATTGTTGTTATGTGAAAACTGACTATCGCGGAATTTTCTAAATCTAAAAACCTGTTTTACAATCATGCCTGTCTGTCTGTCGTTGTCGTTGTGGTCTGCGTACCGGATAACTTTTTAAAGACTAATCGGACTGGATTGTGCTCTGGCACACAGTTTTCGTGGCCAAAAAGAAAGATCGCGTTCGGTAACCAGCTATTTTAGATACAAATTCGGAAAGTTAGAGCATTTTCAAAATTTTGGAGACAACTTTTTTATTAATTTGGAAATTCTATGTATGGCTATTTGTACTTCATAAAAAGATGAACAATTTATTCTTATAACTTTTTTCTAATGAAAAAAATTACCAAAGTTATAGCATTTACAAAATCCAAGAAAAAAAAAGAGAATGAACATTTTAAGCCAAACAAGGCACGATATGAAAAAAGTCATGTGAAGAAAAACGCTGCTTTCTGAAAGGCTCACAAGCGTATCATAACAACTTTTTTAATTTTTTTGAAATAACGAAAAATAAAATTTTGATCGCACAAAAAATAATGAAAAATAAAAAATTCCATTTTGCGGTAAATCTATGCAAGATACGAAAAATAAAGTGAATCAACAAAAATTGTGCACCCAAAAAAGATCAACAAATTTTTTAATTACACTTTTGTTTATGACACCTAGTTTTTGTTCTATTCGTGAAAAATGACATGAGAAAATAAACAAAAAATCGCATTTTTACATTCTCATCCACGAGTTCGTTAGCTAGCTATTTCGAATAAAAATTCAAAAAAATTACAGGTGTCGATGCTTTGACCACTAATTTAAAAGCCACACGCACAAGTGTGGGGGAAATACAAAGACTGAGTGCGTAGCGCGAGGTAAATACATTCTAGAGCGTGGCGTGCGAGAACCAACATTCCCGCCTCCTAGGATCCTAATTAGCCACCGGAAAAATTTTCCTGTATGTTGTCATTCGTTGAGATGGCGAACATATAATTTTAGCCAATTTGAAAAGAAGTTCAAAAGTTATAAAAGCGTGTTACTATTTGTAAAAAATGAAACAATATTGCCATAAGGGCTACATGATATCCCAACACAGAAGTATGTTCTTTAGAAAACATTAATCCTTTAATTCTTCTTGAAGGATCAAGTTCACAGTCCAGCAATAACTCTGACGGCGATTCGTCTGGTTCTCCCCGCCTGCACCTGGGTCTTCGCCTATCTTCTGCTTCTTCTTCTCGTGGCAGACCTCAACCTCCTGCCCAGCCCGAGCCTACTCTTCGTAAGAGGTCCAGGTCTCCTCGTGCCAGACCTCTTCTTACGTGGACTTCTGATTGTCAGGTACTTGGATATGGACTTGGACAACTTGGGCTTATTCGACTCATTCCTAGAAGCAATCCGCATCGGCGATTCGAATTTCGAAAATACACTTTTCCTCCCGATGCGTCACTTGTACAGAAATTATTAAGAAACGTCTATGGGCCATTGCCAATCCGAGAAAAAATCGTATTAACAACGTCTAATGGTGACGTTTTTGCAATACTGCAGGCAAGTGGTATCCTTAGTGGAATATATAGTTGCAGAGGAAAGTGCCGGGCGAAAATAAACATAAGAAGTGGAGAGGGTGACGAATTGACCACAGACGAAATTGAGGAAGTTCCAGTAGGTCTCCAACGCCCAATAAAACGGCATTTTAGCGTAGTAGTTACAAACCACGATTCTCTACAGCTAAATCCATAACTCAATTAAAGAAAATGTAAAATAATTAGTGAACTATGTTAAAAAAATTGAAACTTCACCATTTCATTCAAAATTATTTGACGTATATGAAATCAGATTTAGGAAGATACATTCATGATGGACATGTGATATCTGACTTTGGAAATAAACTATTGTTATAGAAAATGAAATACCATTTTTTTCTAAGCTTTTTTGTTCCTTTGTGCGCTTACTAATAATACAAGGAAATCTTGAAAACTTGACAACTATTATTGAGAAATAATATAAGAAAAATGATTCATTCTTAAAAATGAATAATATCATCTGTAATTATTGACATTTATTAATATATTTTCACCCCGGATAAGCGAATAAAGCTCTCCAATAAAACTTTAAATGCCCGTGCATAATTATAAGACAATTACGACTGATTTTTGATTTTTAATCATTTAGGATTTTCTTCTTTTCCTATAGCTAAACTTTCAAATATTTAAACTGTGTCATTTATAGTTCAGAATTTCAAAGGAATTCGCAAGTTTCTCAAATAAAACTGGAAAGATTAAATATTTCAATGCCAGAAGAAACCGTTTTTGCAAAAATGTCTATCACATTGTTTTTCACATTTGAAAAGCTCGCCTGAGCCATATCGAGCCTGCGAGCTCGCAAGATTTTCCAACACGCGTAGTTTCAACCTTGTGGTGCACCAGGAGTGAGAGTTAATTCTGATCTTCTATTTGTTTTTTTCACATTTTTTTATTTCCTCTACGTCTTGAAATCGTTTTCCTTTTAGAGGACGCTTGAATTTGGGAAACAGCCAGAAATAAGACGAAGCCAGGTCAGAACTGCATGGGGGCTGCCGAAGTTGTGTAAGGGCATTCTTCATCAGAAATTGCTAAATAATCTGCGATAAATGGGCAGTTCGGATGTCGTCGTGAAGGACCCAGTCGCCATTTTTCCACAAATCAGGCTCAACATTTCCAAAATGGGCCGTTGCGAACCTCCCAGTTACAGGAAAACTTTCCACTGAAGTACGAAAATTCTTAAATGGTATAAAATTACTCTTCAATTTGAGCATCACACTCATCAACCTGTTCTTTTCGAATTATGACGATGGTTTCCGAACATGAATGGCCGAGTTTATGGCAAAATTTGATGCAAAAGCTTTGCTCGGTGCATTCCGTCGTCCTGGAGTGCGACTCGTACGTGGATAGACGCTTACGCAACTGTGTAAACTAGTTGACTAAACATACGCAGGGCCGTTTTACTTAGTGGGGGCCTCTCAGAGGTCCCCCTAAATGTTAAATACAGTAAGATCTCGCTTATCCAAGCTATTGATGACTGGCCCTAGCTTGCATAATCGGGAAACTGGGATAAAACGAAATGCTAAACAAACACAAAGTCTTAGCATGATTAACTAAAGGCATACTTCAATAAATATTCAAATTGTACAATTTTTAATTATCAACCAATCAGAGCTGAGGTTTAGAAAGATCTGCTTTGTTTGGTTAAGAAAGATCCATATGTACATATAATGCACAAGTCTCGGATAATACGGATTACTCTGCCGCTACAGCTCGGATAAGATTGGTCAACTATTTGTGTTTCAACCCCAGATAATCGCGAACTTGGATAAGCGAGGTTCTACTGTACCTGTTTTTGACAATAGCACAACTAGGTACAAAGTTAGAGCATAAGGTCGGATACTTTCCTCACATATGCTTCGTCGTATTCTGTTTTATTTCCTCTACGTCTTGAAATCTTTTTCTTTTTTATAAAATACATCAATTTGGAAAACAACCTCGTAGTCGTCGAGCTCTTCTGACGAATAGCTCACGTGGGACAATAATTACAGAGGTACCAGCCTATTAAGTACCGTAAGTAAAATATATTCGAAAATACTTATTCGTAGGGTGACAAAAATAACAGGAGAAAAGATATGGAAAGTCCAAAGTGGATTCATGCCAGGAAGATCATGTACGGATCAAATATTAGGTTAAAACAGATCACAGAAAAAACTTTAAGAGTAAGGAAAACAGTTTTCTGTGCATTTATTGACCTAGAAAAAGCGATTGACAAAGTGGATAGAATTAAACATTGGGAAGTCCTGAAAGAGTACGGAGTCAATGGATGGCTCCTACAAGCAATAAAAACAATCAATGCTGGTAGCAAAGCGATTGTAAGGTTAAATGGCAAACTGAGTGACTGGTTCAACATTATGCAAGGCGCTAGACAAGGCTGCGTTATGTCCTCATGGCTATTAATTATGTTCATGGGCAAGTATCTAAAAATGGCCCTCTTCGGCAAAGGAAGTGTGGATCTCGAGACAATGAGGGTACGTGAGTCAGCTTTCGCAGATGATAAGTTTGTTATGACAGAGTCAATCGAAGACTAGCAAAGAATGTTGAGCAAACTGAATACGAGCATGCAGAACATGGGCCTCGAAATTAACGTAAATAAAACAAAGAGTATGGTGTTTGAAGGAAAACGGGAGAACAAAATGTGCAACATCGTTTTAAATAGTGAGAGAATAGAAAAAGTTGATAAGTACGTATATCTTGGGAGCCTATTCACTTTTGACCGAAAGATATATGAGGAGATAGATAGGCGTATAAACGGGGGTAAGAAGGTCATCGGGAGAAGGGCCCATTATCAGAAGTAAAAATATATCAAGTCAAGCTTAAAGGTCAATACATAATTCTATATTTATACCCACTGTCATGTACGGTAGCGAGACGTGGACATATCAAGAAAAGAATATGAGTAAAATTGTGGTTTAGAGGAGACACTAGTTGATATATGGGAAAGAAATTCTTTGATATGGTTTGGGCATGTTGAGAGAATGAAAGATGAACGACTAAAGAAACAAGTATATCAAGGTAAAGTAAACGGCAGTGTGCCCAGAGGCAGACCGCGGAAACCACTCAGAGAAAAAGTTGTCTGGAAACAATAGCATCGTCCTCTTGCCTGGTTTGTTTCGAACCACGTGAAAATTGTTTTGACACAGACGGAAATCTTTGGCTACAAGATTACGTGAAGTTTGTCGCAAAAGGATAATATTTTATGCAAAAAGATTCTTTTTGTGACAAATGAAAATCCTCTCAACCTTAAATTTAAGAGGATTTTCCATTCGTGTCAAAAAGCATCCTTTCGAGAGAAGAGGAAATTTCTCTGAGTGACAATGGTTAAAATGTGTAAATGAGAGCATAATTCGAGGAGAAATAAGAAGCTATAGAAAAACAAGAGCTTTCATGAAAAAATGCATGCACGTGAAGGAAGGTAGAGAAGTATGCCAGCACAGAAAATTGTGGCAACAACTAGTTTATAAAAAGAGCGCCAGTGGAGTGAATGACGCCTGGAGCAGAAAACCTTGGATACGCATGGGCCCGAGTAAATTTAAAGAGAAAAGCGGGAAGAAGGGAAATTCAAAAAAAGGATCAGTGCAGGGGAATGTGGAAAATATTGTGAAGCTTGCAATTTTTTGTTGCAGACATCGTTACAAGCAGCGTATCACTGCTAAGTTCTAAAAAAAAGTAGAAAAGAAAGCTGAATACCCATACGCATATAGAAATGCCAGTTCACGATAAGTATCAAAACTTTCATTTCGTTGATTATTTTATTCTGAGTCCTTTATTCTTTGCCGCCTACGTAATTTTTTCATCATTTCAAAAAAAGTGCATTTATTTCAAAATTTTCCAATGAAACTTGAAATGTATTTGATGCGTCATACTGTTAATAAAAAATATCAAAAAATCGTGAAGTATTTTTCATTTGTCATTACTGGAAATAATATGAAGATATGATAATAAATCTATATATCAAAGTATGCATATTTCGTAGCATTTAAGTTAGTTTTTGGGAACTTCAAATGGACCTTTATGGTAGAACATATAAAAATTCATGTAAAAATCGGCTTTCCCTAAAACGTACAAGATATTGCAGATTTTGATGCCAGTTTTAATAAACTAAGTAAATAATGTTTTATCCTTGGAACTGAATGTTCCTATATTAATAAAGTCCGGTATGATAAGAATCTCATTATATGATCTTCAAAGATAATTTCAAAAAGACAAGCTTCAGACAGTATATAATCAAATGATGGAACATAATTCTTTTTGGTTACAGGGTGAATCGAGATTTTTCTCTAATTGCAAAAGATGAAAATCGGTTATATTCTTGTCTTATTCGTAGCAGTTATTTTCAATTGTTTTGGTAAGTATGATAATATAATACATCTATAGTTATTTTATAAACCTTTTTAAGCTTTCCTCAAATAAAAAATTTTCGGATTTGATCCGCTATTTTTTTCTGTACTTCATTTGCGTTTTTCAACAATATGTAAATACTAATCTAGTCAGTATTTAAAGGTTTGTAGCATTTTTTTCCTTCAGGCCTCGGACTCACTTTATAGATCAAAATATCAAAAAATAAATCGAAGTAAGTATTTATTCGAATTTTTATCACGATAAGTGATAACTACAATGATGAAATTCTTTTATAATACTGAATATTATAATTAAAAATTATTAGCATTTTAAGTACCTAGATGAAGCAGATTCCCGTTTATTTATTACACATCAAGTACGTTATGCTTTGGGCTCAACATTAAGCGATTAAACTTCCATATGATTAAAGATATCTATGTCAAGAATCACATTTGTACTAAGTAAATCTTATTGAAAAATGAACACGTAATTTGTTAACACATAAATTATTACAAATATTGACAATTCTACTGTAATCTTAACATCACAAATTTAATGAAGAATTTTCATTTTATAAAGTCATATAACCTAACTTTGTTCTATAAAATGGCTAAGTAAATATAATTACACGGGATACGAAAATTTACACACTGGTAATTTGTTTAATTAACTTTTTTGCAACATAAATTATAAAAACAATGACGAAGTTTGATAAATTGCAGTGACTAAAAAAATCATTTGTATTTGGAGGTTATGTTCTGTTTACGTTGTCAAAACATTAAGACTATCAATAATTATACATCTGTTATACATTTTTCTTCATATTATGCAGGATAGACTAATGTTAGCTAATGAAAAACCACTCAATAAATATTAACTTCGCTGAAAATAGATAATAAGCTAAAAAATTGATAATGAAATCACTAAAGTCATGCCAATATTTTACATCACCTCTTTTCAGGTTTGGGCACTAATTTATATTACGATTACCACTCACAGTAACAAGGCAGTTCTCCGATTTCATTTCACGCCTTTTTTAAATTAATTAAATCATTATTTGTAACGAAATATGGAAATAAAATTTTGACAGATTCGTCCTAGTCTTCGCGACCGGTCACGATTACTCGAGCAACTATGATTTCGAAATGTTCCTATAATCGTGACCGATATTTCTCGATCGAGTAGGTACTAAGTGAAGATTTTACTTAATTTTATGAAACAAAAATGATCTTTTATTACTAAAAAAATCATTTTCGTCCCGATAAAGTAATTTCTTGACACATTAAAAGCTCAAGCAAAGAAACGTGTTTCCTAACCTAAATGTTAAACTATTTTCCACGTTTCGTGATTCATCGCCGTAGGCAATACAAATCAATTTTTTTTACCCATGTGCACTATTTGTACACAAAAACTAATTTGGTTTCCACAACAAGCACTGTTCAAACTTACTTAAAAATATTTTAGCAATGTATTTTCATTCGGAGAATACTCACTTCTGGCGTTTACACCTCAAAACTGACGATTACTGGGACCGCCACGATTACTGAGACCTCTCCCTCACAGTAGAAAATATAAAAATTCATGTAAAAACCGGCTTTTCCTAAAACGTACAAGGTATTGCAAATTCTGATGTCAGTTTTAATGAACTAAGTAAATAATGTTTTATCCTTGAAACTAAATATTTCTATTTGAATAAAGTCCTGTACGATAAGAAGCTCATTATATAATCTTTTGAGATAATTTCAAATATACAAGCTTGAGGCAATAACGAATCCAATAAAGGAAGAGAATTCTTTTTACTTACAGTGTTGACTAGAGTTTTTTCTATAATTGCAAAAGGATGAGGATCGGTTATATTATTGTCTTATTCATAGCAGTTATTTTTTATTCTCTTGGTAAATATACAAATATGATACATCTATAATTATTTAAGGAACATTATCAAGCTTTCCGTAAATAACAAATTTTCCTTTTTGATTCGCTATTTTATTTTATACTTCGTCTGTGTTTTTCAACAATATGTAAATACGAATCTAGTATGTATTTAAAGGTTGTTCTGATTTTTTTCCTTGAGGACTTGGACTCACTTTATAGATAAAAAATAGTGTCAAAATAGTGTTATACTATTTTTTATGTATTAAAACTAAACTTCAACATTTGCTCAAAACGTTATTACTTATTTTATCAAAATTCATATCTATAAATCGTAGGCTTTACCGTCTTATCCTTTTTCGCATTTTCCATTTAAATGTGAACCTAATGAACAGAATCTCATAAGAGAATCCTACTATTTTTGGTTGAAATTTCATTATTATCGGTTGCAAAGACTAATATTGAGTTTTTAGTTCAGGATTTTTTTGGTTTCTTTATTCACTCACAATTTGTTAAATTGAAAATTCATCTATTTTGTTGAAAAGATGAATATCTTTTTGGTTTTAAAACTCATATCTTTTTGTAGATATTTCGTTTCTTTCTGTTAACAATGCAACTGGTTTGTTGATGATTAACCTGTTTTAGTTATTGATTCAAGTAGTTTGTGAAGAATTCATCTTTTCGGTTTGAATTCAACTGTCTTTTATTTATTTTTTATTAAAACATTTATTTTTCAAATTATCATTTTTTGCAATTTTAAAGTTCTTTTTAACTTTCTTTCTTTCGTGCGTGCCCACTGGGATCTTTTTAATCCATATTTCGATATTATAGTGACAGATATTTTGATTAGTCCCTGTAACCAAAAGAAAATAGTTATACCTACTAATTTGTTAGTAGACATAACTAACTCTATTAATAAGTTCAACTACCTACAGCCAGTCGCTTTGACAAACTAAAATAGTTAGTCTACCTAATTAGATAGTAACGGCACCTACTCGTGCCCCAACTAACAAAAATTGTTCTCACAACTAACTAAATAGCAGTACCATTATTTAATAATTAAAATAGTTGTCCCAACAATTTTATTAATTCTCCCAACTAATCATTTTTTTTCAGTGTATTTGGTAAAAATGTATATATTTTGTCAAGGAGATATCTTCGTTCGTAGAAGATTAATCTTCTTGCTTGAAAAATTCTTTTTTACATTCTTAGCATAATGAGAAGGTATTTTTTATGTGAAAACTGACTATCGCGGAATTTTCTAAATCTCCACGTTTCGAGACGCCCTGAATCCGAATAAACCAGTTTTATGATAATGCCTGTCTGTCTGTCGTTGTCATCGTTGTCGTTTTCGTTATCGTTGTCGTTGTCGTTGTGGTCTGTATACCGAATAACTTTTGAAAGACTAATTGGACCGACAACGGCGATACCAAGCTGGAAACACCAGTTCTCGTAAGATCACTGAAGTTAAGCATTGTTGGGCGCGGTTGGTACTTGGATGGGTGACCGTTCAGGAATACTGCGTGCTGTTAGCCCGTCGTGGGTGTGGTGGGCCCACATTGGTAGTAAATATCCACCTAGAAACACTACCCGAATCGGGTAGTGAGGCAATGAACTTTCGAGTTCGAACTGCTAATCAATGTATGTATGTAATCGGACTGACATCGCCACTGACAAGATTTTCCTGTATATTGTCATTCGTTGAGATGACGAACATATAATTTTAGCCAATTAGCAAAGTAGTTCAAAAGTTATAAAAGCATATTACTATCTGTAAAAAATAAAAAAATATTGCCATAAGGGCTACATGATATCCCAACACACAAGTATGTTCTTTAGAAAACATTAATCCTTTAATTCTTCTTGAAGGATCAAGTTCACAGTCTGGCAGTAATCCTAACGGCGATTCGCCTGGCTCTCCCAGCCTGTACCTGGGTCTTCGCCTATCTTCTGCTTCTTCTTCTCGTGGCAGACCTCAGCCTCCTGCCGAGCCCGAGCCTCCTCTTCGTGACAGATCGAGGTCTCCTCATGCCAGACCTCTTCTTCCGTGGACTCCTGATTATCAGGTACTTGGATATGGACCTGGACAATTTGGGCTCATTCGGCTCATTCCTAAGAGCAATCCGCATCGGCGATTCGAATTTCGAAAATACACTTTTCCTCCCGATGCGCCACTTGTACAGAAATTAAAAAGAGACGTCTATGGGCCATTGCCAATCCGAGAAAAAATCGTATTAACAACGTCTAATGGTGACGTTTTTGCAATACTGCAGGCTAGTGGTACCCTTAGTGGAATTTATAGATCCAGAGGAAAGTGCCGGGCGAAAATAAACATAACAAGTGGAGAGGGTGACGAATTGACCACAGACGAAATTGAGGAAGTTCCAGTAGGTCTCCAACGCCCAATAAAACGGCATTTTAGCGTAGTAGTTACAAACAACGATTCTCTACAGCTGAATCAATAACTCAATTAAAGAAAATGTAAAAGAATTAGTGAACTATGTTAGAAAATTAAAACTTCACCATTTAATTCAAAATACTAAAAAAATGCAAGCAATATTCAATTGACATATATGAAATCATATTGAGGAAGATGCATTCATTATGGAAATGTGATATCTGACTTTGGAAATGAACTATTGTTATAGAAAATGAAATACCTTTTTTTCTAAGCTTTTTTGTTCCATTGTGCGTTTACTAATAATACAAGGAAATCTGGAAAACTTGACAACTATTATTGAGAAATAATATAAGAAAAATGATTCATTCGTAAAAATGAATAATATCATCGGTAATTATTGACATTTATTAATATATTTTCACCCCGGATAAGCGAATAAAGCTCTCCATTAAAACTTTAAATGCCCGGGCATAATTATAAGACAATTACGACTGATTTTTTATTTTTAATCATTTAGGATTTTCTTCTTTTTCTGTAGCTAAACTTTAAAATATTTAAATTGGGTCATTTATAGTTCAGAATTTCAAAGGAATTCGCAAGTTCCTCAAATAAAACTGGAAAGATTAAATATTTCAATGCAAGAAGAAACCGTTTTTGCAAAAATGTCTATCTCCTTGTTTTTCACATTTGAAAACCTCGCGCGAGCCATGTCGACCCTGCGAGCTCGCAAGCTTTTGCAACACGCGTAGTTTCAACCTTGTGGTGCACCAGGAGTGAGAGTTAATTCTGGTGTTCTATTTGTTTTTTTAACATTTTTTTATTTCTTCTACGTCTTGAAATCGTTTTCCTTTTAGAGGATACTTCAATTTGGGAAACAGGCAGAAATAAGAGAAAGCCAAGTCAGAACTGCATGGGAGCTGCCGAAGTTTTGTAAGGGCATTCTTCATCAGAAATTGCTGAATAATCTGCGATGAATGGGCAGGTGGGATGTCATCGTGAAGGACCCAGTCGCCATTTTTCCACATATCAGGCTCAACATTTTTAAAACCGGCCATTGCGAGCCTCCCAGATGCAGGGAAACTTTCCACTGAAGTACGACCGTTCTTAAATGGTATAAAATTACTCTTTAACTTGCGCATCATACTCATCAACCTGTTCTTCTCGAATTATGAAGATGGTTTCCGAACATGAATGGCCGAGTTTATGGCAAAGTTTAATGCAAAATCTTTGCTCGGTGCATTCCGTCATCTTGAAGTGCGACTCGTACGTGGATAGACGTTTACGCAACTGTGTACACTAGTTGACTAAATATACGCAGGTCCGTTTTACTTAGTGGGGGCCTCTCAGAGGTTCCCCTAAATGTTAAATACAGTAAAGTCTCGCTTATCCGAGCTATTGAGGACCGGCCCTAGCTTGGATAATCGGGAAACTGGGATAAAACAAAATGTTGAATAAAAACAAAGTCTTAGCATGATGAACTGAAGGCATACTTAAATAAATATTCAAATTGTACAATTTTTAATTATCAATCAATCAGAGCAGAAGTTTAGAAAGATCTGCTTTGTTTGGTTAAGACAGATTCATATGTACATATAATGCACAAGGCTCAGATAATACGAACTACTCTGCCGCTACAGCTCGGATAAGACTGGCCAACTATTTGTGTTTCAACTCCAGATAATCGCAAACTTAGATAAGCGAGGTTCTACTGTACCTGTTTTTGACAATAGCACAACTAGGTACAAATTTAGAGTAAAAGGTTCGATACTTTCCTCACAGCTGCTTCGTCGTATTCTGTTTTATTTCCTCTACCTCTTAAAATCGTTTTTTTTTAAATACTTCAATTTGGAAACAAATTTGTAGTCGTCCAGCTTTTCTGACGAATCGCTCACGTGGGACAATAATTACAGAGGTAGCCGCCGGTTAAGTACCGTAAGTAAAATATATTCAGAAATACTTAGTCGTAGAGTATTGAATTAACAGGAGGAAAGATATGGGAAGTCCAAAGTGGATTTATGCCAGGAAGATCATGTACTGATCGAATATTAAGCTTAAGACAGATCACAGAAAAAACTTTAAGAGTAAGGAAAACAGTTTTCTGTGCATTTATTGACCTAGAAAAAGCGATTGACAAAGTGGATAGAAGTAAACATTGGGAAGTCCTGAAAGAGTACGGAATCAATGGATGGCTCCTACAAGCAATAAAATCAATCAATGCTGGTAGCAAAGCGAGTGTAAGTAAGGGTAAATGGCGAACTGAGTGACTGGTGCAATATTATGCAAGGTGTTAGACAAGGATGCGTTATGTCCTCATGGCTATTAATTATGTTCATGGACAAGTGTCTAAGAATGGCCCTTTTCGACAAAGGAAGTGTGGATCTCGAGACAGACTAGCAAAGAATGTTGAGCGAACTGAATACCAGCATGCAGAACATGGGCCTGAAAATTAACGTAAATAAAACAAAAATGATGGTGTTTGAAGGAGAACGGGAGAAAAAAAATGTGCAAAATCGTTTTAAATAGTGAGAGAATAGAATAAAGTCAAGCTCAAAGGGCAATACATAATTCTATATTTATACCGACTGTGATGTACGGTAGCGAGACGTGGACATTTCAAGAAAAGGATATGAGTAAAATTGTGGTTTAGAGGAGACACTAGTTGACACATGTGAAAGAAATTCTTTGAGATGGTTTGGGCATGTTGAGAGAATGAAAGATGAACGACTAACGAAACAAGTATATCAAGGTAAAGTAAGCAGCAGTGTGCCCAGAGGCAGACCGCGTAAACAATGGTTAAAATGTGTAATTGAGACGATAATTCGAAGAGACATAAGAAGCTATAGAAACACAAGAGCTTCCATGAAA
The DNA here is from genome assembly GCA_932195095.1 of Andricus curvator. Lineage (NCBI taxonomy): Eukaryota > Metazoa > Arthropoda > Insecta > Hymenoptera > Cynipidae > Andricus > Andricus curvator. The sequence continues at coordinate 30,516 of CAKNYM010044968.1, read as the reverse complement.
AAATGCATGGACGTAAAGGAAGGTAGAGAGGTATGTCAGAACAGGAAATTGTGGCAACAGATAGTTTATAAAAAGAATGCCAGCCGAGTGAATGAAGCCTGAAGCACGCAACCTTGGATACTAATGGGCCCAAGTAAATTAAAAGAGAAAAGTGGGAAAAAGGGAAATTAAAAAAAAAGGATAAACGCAGGGGAATGTGGAAAATATTGTGAACCCTGCAATTTTTGGTCACAGACATCGTTACAAGTAGCGAATCACTGCTAAGTTCCAAAAAAAGTAGAAAAAAAGCTGAATACATCAAAACTTTCATTTTGTGGATTATTTAATTCTGAGTCCTTTATTCTTTGCCGCCTACGTAATTTTTTCATCATATCAACAAAAGTTCATTTATTTCAAAATTTCCCAATGAAACTTGAAATGTATTTAATGCATCTTATTCTTAATAAAAAATATTTAAAAATCGCGAAGTATTTTTTATTTGCCATTAGTGGAAATGATATGAAGATGTGTAAATAAATTTATATAACAAAGTAAGCATATTTTGTAGCATTTAAATTAGTTTTTGGAAACTTTAAATGGACCGTTATAGCAGAATATATAAAAATTCATGTAAAAATCGGTTTTCCCTAAAACGTACAAGATATTGCAGATTCTGATATCAGTTTTAATGAAATAAGTAAATAATGTTTTATCCTTGAAACTGAATATTCCTATATGAATAAAGTCCGATATGATAAGAATCTCATTATATGATCTTCAAACATAATTTAAAAAAGACAAGCTTCAGTCAGTATATAATCTAATGATGGAACATAATTCTTTTTGGTTACAGAGTGAACAGAGTTTTTTCCCTAATTGCAAAAGATGAAAATCGGTTATATTCTTGTCTTATTCGTAGCAGTTATTCTCAATTTTTTTGGTAAATATAATAATATAATACATGTATAGTTATTTTAGAAACATTTTGAAGCTTTCCTCAAATAACAAATTTTCCGATTTGATCCGCTATTTTTTTCTGTACTTCATCTGCGTTTTTCAACAAGATGTAAATACGAATCTAGTCAGTATTTAAAGGTTCGTAGGATTTTTTTTCCTTCAGGCCTCGGATTCACTTTATCGATCAAAAATAGTGTAAATAGTGTTAAAATAGTGTTATAAAATTTTTGAGGTATTAAAAATGATCTCCAACATTTACTTCAAACGTTATTATTTATTTTATCACAATTTATATCTATGAATCGTAGGCTTTACAGTCTTATCCTTGTTCTCCTTTTCCATTTAAATGTGAACTGAATTAATAGAATCCAATAAGAAAATCCTACTATCTCTGGTTGGAAATTCATTATTATCGGTTGAAAAGTCTACTATCAAATTTTTAGTTAAGAATTAAATTTTCTTCTTTCTTAGCTAACAAATTTTTGCAGTGAAAATTCAGCTATTTTTTGCACATTAATCTTTTTGGTTTGAAAACTTATCTCTTTCAGTAGGAAGTTTTCCTTTTTTTGCTAAGAATGCATCTTTTTGGTTAAAAGTTAATCTGATTCGGTTAAAAGTGTACTTTTCTGTTGAAAAATCACATTTTCGGGTGTAGAATTCAGGTGCTTTGTAGAAGGCTTGTATTTTGTGGTGGCAAATTCCACAATTTCATAGAAAATTCAACTATTTTGTTGAAAACTGTAGAGTTTATTTTAAAATTTAACTGTTTTATGAAACGCTTATCTTGTTGGCTTGATAATTCAATATTTTTGATAAAATTTTTCTTCTTTATTGACAAAAAAATCTTTCTTGGTTGAAAATTCGTCTTTTTGATTAAAAAATTCATCGTTTTTGGCGAAAAGTCAATCTTTTTCGGTTGGAAATGCAACTGCTTTGTCGAAAATTAATCTGTTTTCGTTAAGGATATAAGAAGTTTGTTAAGAATTCTGCTTTTCTGTCTAAATCCAACTTTTTTCTAAATTACTATATTTATTTGTTGAAATAGTAACTTTTACAGTTATTTGTGAAAATTCAAAGTCTTAGCTGAAAGTTGCACCACTTTCTCAAAAATTCATTTTTTTTATTCAATATTCATAATTTTAATGCAAAATTCGTTCTTTTTTTGGTAGAAAGATAATCTTTTTGTTTGAAAATTCAACTAATTTGTTTAAAATGTATGTATTTTGTTGAGGGTTCATCTTTGTTGGTAGATAATTAATCTTTTTGGTTCAAAAGTGAAGAATTTATTTTAAAATTCAACTGGTTTGTGGAACGCCCATCTTTTTAGCTTAAAAATGACTGAAAAATCTTTCTTGGATGAAAATTCGTCTTTTTCTATTTGAAAATTCACCTTTTTTGTCAGAAACTTCACGTAATTTTTTCAGAAGTCTAATTAGCCATTGAGACAATTTTCCTGTATGCTGTCATTCGTTAAGATGGCGGACATATTATTTAAGCCAAAGCAGTTCAAGAGTATTTTTCGAGGAAAAGTAAAGAAATAGTGTCATCAGCGGATAATTGTCAGAAAATAGCGTCTTTAGTATAATTTTTTTTGAAATAGTAGTAAAATAATTTCATGTATAGAATTCCTGAAAAAAAAACAAGAATCCTACGAACAAATTTGGACAATATTCATAAAATGCTCCTATTGTAATTTAAAAAAAAAAAATTTGAAACAAACAATTCTTGAACAAAAAACTTCCCTTTTTTTGGACAAAAAATAAAAAAGAGGAATGAAAAATGAGGAGGCTGTTACGAGCGATGCTGGGTAAATTTAATTTTGAGTCTGATTCTGGTTCAGTGTGAAATATTATTTCCCACTTTATTGAAATCATTACTACAAAGCAGATACAGAGTAGCACCTCGCAACGCTTGTAACCCTAGAGCTTGCGATAAGATCGATCATGTTGCATTCCTGAGCTCTAGAATGATTAGTCAGAGAGCTGGCTTCGAGACAAATAAAGCTTTTAACATCAACAACTTAAAATTAGAACACATGCGCATTATAAAAGGTTTCAGGAAAGAAATAAATTTCTGGTAAATCTTAAATAGAAACTTGGATGGAACTATGCGTGTAGCTCTACACAATGTATGCATGCATGAATGTAAGAATGTTCTAATTTTATACAATGCGTTCATAGAGTATGAATGAAGAGCATTGTAAGTGTAGAGAATGAGTCAAAACGAGCAAGCGACATAATTTCATCCGCCCAAGGAAGAAGGAACACATTCAACACACGAGCATTCGTATACGCCGCACACGCGATCATCTTACTCTCTCATTCCTACGCCAAGGTATAGGCTAAAAGTGTTCTCTGTCTCTTTCTTAAGGTGTTCGCACAAGAAAATCCGTTGCAGGGGGCTGGAGACGTCTCACGGACGTGCCGTCCGTGCACGACCGCATAACGCCAGCCAATCGCGTGCAACCTGCCGTACTGCTACGGTCCGTGGCAAAAATTACTCAAGTGCGTTGCGAACTAGTGTAAGTAGCGACGCACTTGTGTGCGTCACCGCACGGACCGAAGCAGCACGACAGGTGGCACGCGATTGGTTGGCGTTATGAGTTCGTGCGCGGACGGCGCACTGCAACGGATTTTCTTGTGCGAACACCTTTACGCGATACTGCATGTACGGCTACGAGGCGATGTGTCTCCGCCGGGCATAAGCTACCTTCCTTGTCCTTTGTGCCTCTTTCCAATACATCCATCTCACTCCCCGCCTCACGCTTCTATTTTCGTGCGTTTTGACAGACCAACGGATGGGTAGAAACGTCAAAACAAAGCCACGTGCTTCGTTCAGCCTACCAACAAGGACTCTTTATGCATATAGAGAATAGAACTCGAAATAATTGCTGATAATCATGCACTAACAGTTGATCAATAATTAATTCTATTAATAATTGATTGACTGTATCAGTTGCATCATATTAATTATTGGAAAAAATTAAAATTATGGTCGAGTATAATAAATACCAAAATCGTATTCTGGTTTAAGACCTCGAACTTGTAATCATATCCTTCTTTGATTACAAATTTCATTGAGTCACCATGAAAGACTAGAGGCTCTAGAGTCTGAATGCTGACGAAGTTCCTGCCTCATGTGCACTTAGATAAGAAGACAATGCACATGCAAGTTATCCGAACCCAACTATGAGTCCCACGACATCCCTTCCACTCCTACCCAAGATTCTCGTTACCTTGCAAAAATCCCTACCATAATTACCCCTCTTATGAACGGACGAGCTAAATCTCATCAAAATCATCATCACAATCACTCGAGCAACCTGGCACCAACCAGAACTACTCTAGTTAGAGGGAACACCCCTGTCTCGCCCGTCCGCGTTCGGAACGTTTAGTTTGCCTTATTTCAAGCTAGACGAAATTTAGTAAGTCCACTTTACCTCCTATCCTCGTTAAGAACACTTAGTCTAGCCAGTGACGGGAGTGAACGGTCTAAATAGGCGTAAAGGGATCTAGTGCAGGAAAGGGTTAAATTCAATCGTTCGGACGTTAAACCAAAATAATCTTATTGCCGACGGAAGGCAGGATTGAATTCAGCCTGTGAAACAAAACCGACTTTCAAATATTAGTCTAGAGAGAGCTGCACCATTTCGAATCTCGAAACGAAAAGAAGCAATTTTCTCGTAACAACTATAGTTCCCTTTTATGGGAAATAGATGTTTTTATATTTCTCATAAAAGCGAACTTGTGGAGTGATATGTGTTCGTGTTTGTGTGTGTGTGTGCCGCGAACATGAAAAGGAACTAGAGCTTATTATCATTAGATAATTGGCGCACAAAATTTCAAATCTCGCCCGCTCGCTTCAGCTGAAAATTTAAAAACAAAAGGAGAAGCATCTGTTCCTTTTTGTTTGAGGTTTCCGTTCGACGACCAGCGGTAGTATAAGGAATGTAATTGGTGTTTGACTTACAAGAAATATATTGCATCTTCTTTGGGAATCTTAGACTCAGGAAAATCTTTTATTTTGGCTTCACCAAATCCCTTGTCTTACTTAATTGAGATTTTTAGGATAACTGTCGTCTCTTCAGTTTCGGTGAGCCTCCCCCCCCCCCCCCGTATTAGTAATAACAAAATAATTTCATACTAGTAATTTTGTTAGAAGGCAGCAGGTTCTTATTTTTATTTATTATTCGTAAGCGACAGAGGCGACCAACCAAATCCCCTTCCTCCTCTTTTTTTATTTCTTTCGTCTTTTTTGAGCATTTTATGGTGGTTGTCCAAATTTGGTCGTTGGATTCTTGTTTTTATTTTCAGGAATTCTATACATTAACTTGAGGATTGGACATTAAATAGTATTTTGAATTTGATTTTATTCTAATTTAAAATTCTTAAATTAAAATGATTTCATAATTTCGGTTTTATTTGTTTTGTCTGTCTGCCAAAGGTTCGCCGCCTGTTTTTATAAAAGCGTAATACTTTCTGTGAAAAATAAAACAATATTTCCATAAGGGGATATCCCAACACACAAGTATGTTCTTTAGAAAAAATTGATCCTTTAATTCTTCTTGAAGGAACAAGTTCACAGTTTGGCAATGACCCTGACCGTGATTCGTCTGGTTCCGCCCGCCTGCGCTTGGGTCTTCGTCCATATTCTGCTTCTTCTTCTCGTGCCAGACCCCAGCCTCCTGCCGAGCCCGAGCCTCCTCTTCGTGAGAGGTCAAGGTCTCCTCGTGCCAGACCTCTTCTTACGTGGACTTCTGATTATCAGGTACTTGGATATGGACTGGGACAACTTGGGCTCATTCGACTCATTCCTAGAAGCAATCCGCATCAGCGATTCGAATTTCGAACATACACTTTTCCTCCCGATGCGCCACTTGTACAGAAATCAAAAAGAAACGTCTATGTGCCATTGCCAATCCGAGAAAAAATCGTATTAACAACGCCTAATGGTGACGTTTATGCGATTTTGCAGACTAGTGGTGTCCTGAGTGGAATATATAGTTCCAGAGGAAAGTGCCGGGCGAAAATAAACATAGAAAGTGGAGATGGTGACGAATTGACCACAGAAGAAGTTAAGGAAGTTCCAGTAGGTAGCCATCGCTCAATAAAACGGTATTTTAGCATAGTAGTTACAAACATCGATTCTCTACAGCTAAAATATTAAGTCAATTAGAGGAAGTGTAACAAAACTTGTGAACTGTGTTAAAAAATTAAAACTTTATCATTTAATTCGAAATACTAAAAAAATGCAAGAAATATTCTATTGACGTATATTAAATCAGATTTGCGAAGATAAATTCATCATGGACATGTGATATCTGACTTTCGAAATAAACTATTGTTATAAAAAATGAAGTACCTTTTTTTCTTCTGAGCTTTTTTGTTCCTTTGTGCGCTTACTGATAATACTTGGAAAAAGTTGGAAAACTTCAGACTTTTTATTGAGCAATACTATAGGAAAAACAGAACCCCACAAAAAAAATGTCTTGAGCTAGAAACGAGACCCATCATTTCCTATGGATTTTGATCCGCTAGTCACGAATCTGAAGTCTGTTCTATCGTGTAGACTTTAGTCCCACATCACCTCAAAATTTTCAATTTTCAAGAAAAAATTCTTTGTTTTTCGAAAGACGTAACTTTTTAAAATAAAAAGTAAGAAAAATGTATAGTTTGGCGTGTTTTGTGCTGAATGTTTGACCTTAATTTACACAAAATCGTGAAATTTGTTATTTATCATGTTGCTAGGACGCTTGCTACTTTTGACCGCAGTTACATGATTGAGCAAGACTGCAAGCAAACATGCTGCTGTGATGAACACTGGAAGCGATGACAACTGCCTCTCAAGAGGAGTTGTAGCATGATATCTTATTTCGGTTTACCACAGTTATGGTGTGAGGCTGAAACCGTAGTGGGTCTGACGATGAGTTATTGAACTTAATAAATGGTTCTCCCAAAAAATTCAGCACAAAACACGTCAAACTATAATTCTTGCCTATGTTTCGCTCAACAAAATTTTCGGTCTCGTTTCTAGCTCGAGGCACTTTCTTTTTTTTGTGGGGCTGTGAAATGATTTACTTTTAAAAATAAATTTTAAGATCTGTAATTATTTTAATTATTTATAATTTTTTATATGAAATTGCCCTTTTCTAAATTCGCAAGAAAAGTTCGTTCAAACTGTAAATAATATGCGAGTATCGTTTTGTGCATATGGAAATTCAATTTCACAATAAACATCCAAACTTTCAATTCGTTGATTATTTTATTCTGAGTATTTTATTGTTTGCCGCCTACGTAATTTTTTCATAATTTTAACAAAAGTTCATTCATTTAAAAATTTTCAAATGAAACTTGAAATGTTTTTAATGCATATTATTGCCAATAAAAAATATTTGAAAATTGCAAAATATTTTTTATTTGTGACCACTGGAAATAGTATGAAGAAATTCTGATAAATTTATATAACAAAATATGCATATTTCGTAGCATTTAAATTAGTTTTTGAAAACTTCAAATGGACCGTGATAGTAGAAAATATAAAAATTCATGTAAAAATCCGCTTTCCCTAAAACGTACAAGATATTGCAGACTGTGATGTCAGTTTTAAAGAACTGAGTAAATAATGTTTTATCCTTGAAACTCAATATTCCTATATAAATAAAGTCCGGTACGATAACAATCTCATTATATAATCTTTAAAGATAGTTCCAAAAAGATAAGCTTGAGGCAATAACGAATCTAATAAAGGAAGAGAATTCTTCTTAGTTACAGTGTTGACTAGAGTTTTTTCTATAGTTGCAAAAGATGAGGATCGGTTATATTATTGTCTTATTCGTAGCACTTATTTTTTATTCTTTTGGTAAATATACAAATATGATACATCTATAGTTATTTAAGGAACATTATCAAGCTTTTCCTACATAACAAATTTTCCGATCTGATTCGCTATTTTTTTATACTTTGTCTGTGTTTTTCAACAATATGTAAATACGAATCTAGTATGTATTTAAAGGTTGTTCTGATTTTCTTCTTCGAGGACTTGGACTCACTTTACAGATCAAAAATAGTGTCAAAAGAGTGTTATAAAATTTAAAATTTAAGAATTTTAAATTAGATAAAAATCAAATTCAAAATCCCATTTAACGTCCAATAATCAAGTTAATGTATAGAATTCCTGAAAATAAAACAAGAATTCAACGATCAAATTGGGACAAACACCACAAAATGTTCCTATTGCAATTCCTAAAAACAAAGAAATTTGTTTCTTTGCACAAAAATACAAAAGAGGAAAGAAAAATGAGAACGCAACCAACCACATCCCCTTCCTTCTCTTTTTTATTTCTTTCGTCTTTTTTATTTTTATTATTATCAAATCACAATGTGAAAGCATGCAAAATATTTGCTTATTTATTAATGTTTATCATTTAATGTCATAAAATTTTTATGTATTAAAAATGAGCTTCAACATTTACTTAAAACCTTATTATTTATTTTATCTAAATTTATATCTATGAATCGTAGGCTTTACAGTCTCATCCTTTTTCTCATTTTCCATTTAAATGTGAACCTAATTAACAGAATCTCATCAGAAAATCCTACTATAATTAATAATATTGAGTTTTTAGTTAAGGATTAATTTGGTTTCTTGATTCACTCACAATTTGTTAAATTGAAAATTCAACTATTTTTTTGAAAAGATGAATATCTTTTCGGTTTCAAAACTCATCTTTTTGGTTTCAAAATTCATCTCTTTTTGTAGATAATTTGTTTCTTTCTGTTCAAAATGCAACTGGTTTGTTGATGATTAATCTGTTTTAGTTAATGATTCAAGGAGTTTGTGAAGAATTCATCTTTTCGGTTTAAATTCAACTTTTTTTGTTTACTTTTTATTAAAATATTTATTTTTCAAATTATCATTTTTTACAATTTTAAAGTTCTTTTCTTTCTTTCTTTCTTTCTTTCCTGCGTGCCCACTGGGATCTTCTTAATTCAGATTTCGATATTATAGTGACAGGTATTTTAATTAGTCCCTGTAACAAAATGAAAATAGTTATACATTGAAATTTGTTAGTAGACATTACTAACTATATTAATAAGTTCAACTACCTACAGCCAGTCGTTTTGATAAACTAAAATAGTTGGTCTACCTAATTAGATAGTAACGGCAACTACTCGTGCCCCAACTAACAAAAATTGTTCTCACAACTAACTCAATAGCAGGACCTTTACTTGATAACTAAAATAGTTGTCCGAAAAATTTTATTAGTTGTCCCAACTATTAATTTTGTTCAGTGTATTTGGTAAAAAATGTATATATTTTGCCGAGGAGATATCTTTGTTAGTAGAAGATTAATCTTCTTGGTTGAGAAATCCTTTTTTACATTCTCAGCATAATGAGAAGGTATTGTTTTTATATGGAAACTGACTATCGCGGAATTTTCTGAATCTCCTCGTTTCGGACTGGTTTGTGCTCTGACACAGTTTTAGGGTCCAAAAAGAAAGATCACTTTCGCTAACAAGCTATTTTGGATAAAAATTCAAAAACTTAGAGAATTTTCCAAATTTTCGACACCACTTTCTCTAAATTTGGAAATTCTCTGTATGGCTATTTGTAGTTCATGAAAAGATGAAAAATTTATTCCTATAACTTTTTTCTGATAAAAAAAATTACCAAAGTTATAGCATTTTAAAAATAACAAAGAACGTTGCTTTCTGAAAGCCCTACAAGAATATCATAACAACTTTGTCAATTTTCTTGAAAAATCGAGAAATAAAATTTTGATCGCAGAAAAAAGAATGAAAAATCAAAAATTCCATTTTGCGGTCAAACAATGCAAGATACCAAAAAGAACATTATAGAGCGCGAAGAGCGAGAACCAACATTCGCGCTTCCTAGACTCCTAAGTAGCCACTGAGAACATTTTTCTGTCTGTTGTCATTCGATGAGATGGAGAATATATAATTTTAGCCAATTTGCAAAAAAGTTCAAAAGTTATAAAAGCGTATTACTATCTGTAAAAAATAAAACAATATTGCCATAAGGACTACATGATATCCCAACACACAAGTATGTTTTTAAGAAAAAATTAATCCTTTGATTCTTCTTGAAGGATCAAGTTCACAGTCCGGCAGTAACCCTGACCGCGATTCGTCTGGTTCTCCCCGCCTGCACCTGGGTCTTCGCCTATCTCCTGCTTCTTCTTCTCGTGGCAGACCTCAGCCTCCTGCCGAGCCCGAGCCTCCTCTTCGTGACAGATCGAGGTCTCCTCATGCCAGACCTCTTCTTCCGTGGACTCCTGATTATCAGGTACTTGGATATGGACCTGGACAACTGGGGCTTATTCGGCTCATTCCTAAGAACAATCCCCAACGGCGATTCGAATTTCGAAAATACACTTTTCCTCCCGATGCGCCACTTGTACAGAAATTAAAAAAAGACGTATATGGGCCATTGCCAATCCGAGAAAAAATCGTATTAACAACGTCTAATGGTGACGTTTTTGCAATACTGCATGCTAGTGGTATCCTTAGTGGAATATATAGATCCAGAGGAAAGTGCCGGGCGAAAATAAACATTAGAAGTGGAGAGGGTGACGAATTGACCTCAGACGAAATTGAGGAAGTTCCAGTAGGTCTCCAACGCCCAATAAAACGGCATTTTAGCGTAGTAGTTACAAACCACGATTCTCTACAGCTAAATCCATAACTCAATTAAAGAAAATGTAAAAAAGTTAGTGAACTATGTTAAAAAAAATTTAAACTTCACCATTTAATTCAAAATACTGAAAAAATGCAAGAAATATTCTATTGACGTATATGAAATCAGATTTAGGAAGATACATTCATTATGGAAATGTAATGTCTGACTTTGGAAATAAACTATTGTTATAGAAAATGAAATACCTTTTTTTTCTCTCAGCTTTTTTGTTCCTCCGTGCGCTTACTAATAATACAAGGAAATCTGGAAAACTTGACAACTATCATTGAGAAATAATATAAGAAAAATGATTCATTTTTAAAAATAAATAATATGATCTGTAATTATTGACATTTATTAATATATTTTCACCCTGAATAAGCGAATAAAGCTTTCCATTAAAACTTTAAATGCCCGTGCATAATTATAAAACAATTAAGAGTGATTTTTCATTTTCAATCATTTAGAATTTTCTTCTTTTCCTGTAGCTAAACTTTCAAATATTTAAATTGGGTCATTTATAGTTCAGAATTTCAAAGCAATTCGCAAGTTTCTCAAATAAAACTGGAGAGATTAAATATTTCAATGCAAGAAGGAACCGTTTTTGCAAAAATGTCTATCCCCTTGTTCTTCACATATGAAAAGCTCGCGCGAGCCGTGTCGAGCCTGCAAGCTCACAAGATTTTGCAACACGCGTAGTTTGGTAGTATCTAATAAGTCTGTCCGGAAACTTTCAACCTTCTGGTGTACTAGGAGTGAGAGTTAATTCTGGTCTTCTAGTTGTTTTTTAACATTTTTTTTTATTTCCTCTACGTCTTGAAATCGATTTCCTTTTACAGGATACTTCAATTTGGGAAAGAGCCAGAATTGAGAGAGAGCAAGGTCAGAACTGTATGGGGGCTGCCGAAGTTGTGTAAGGACGTGCTTCATCGGAAATTGCTGCATAAGCTGCGATGAATGGGCAGGTGCGATGTCGTCATGAAGGACCCAGTCGCCATTTTTCCACAAATCAGACTCAACATTTCTAAATCGGCCCGTTGCGAGCCTCCCAGTTGCAGGGAAACTTCCACTGAAGTACGACCGTTCCTAAATGGTATAAAATTACTCCTTAATTTGAGCATCACACTCACCAGCCTGCCCTTCTCGAATTATGAAGATGGTTGCTGAACATGAATGTCCGATCTTATTGCAAAATTTAATGCAAAATCTTTGCTCGGTGCATTCCGTCATCCTGAAATGCGACTCGTACGTGGATAGACGTTTACGCAACTGTGTGCACTAGTTGACTTAAGATGCGCAGGTCCGTTTTACTTAGTAGGGGTTTCTCAGAGGTCCCCCCTAAATGTTAAATACAGTAGAATCTCTCTTATACGAGCTATTGAGGACCGGCTCTAGCATGGATAATCGGGAAACTGGTTTAAAACGAAATTTTGAATAAAAACAAAGTATTAGTATAATAAACTGAAGGTATACGTAAATAAATATTCAAATTGGCTCGGAAAAGACTGTTCAACTAATTTTGTTTCAATCTCGGATAATCGCGAACCCGGATAAAGCGGGCTCGGATAAGCGAGGTTCTAGTGTACCTGTTTTTGACAATAGCACAACTACGTACAAAGTTAGAGCATAAGGTCGGATACTTTCCTCAAAGCTGCTTCGTGATATTCTGTTTTATTTCCTCTTCTTAAAATCGTTTTCTTTTTTTTATAAAATACATCAATTTGGGAAACAACCTCGTAGTCGTCGAGCTTTTCTGACGAATAGCTCACGTGGGACAATAATTACAGAGGTGCCAGCCTATTAAGTACCGTAAGTAAAATATATTTAAGAATATTTATTCGTAGGGTAATAAAAATAACAGGAGGAAAGATATGGGCCAGGAAGATCATGTACGAATCAAATATTTAGCTTAAGACAGATCACAAAAAAAAGTTCAAGAGTAAGGAAAAAAGTTTTCTATGCATTTATTGACCTAGAAAAAGCGATTGACCAAGTGGATAGAAGTAAACATTGGGCTGTCCTGAAAGAGTACGGATTCAATGGATGGCTCCTACAAGCAATAAAAACAATCAATGCTGGTAGCAAAGCGAATGTAAGGTTAAATGGCAAACTGAGTGACTGGTTAAATATTATGCAGGGTGTTAGACAAGGATGCGTTATTTCCTCATGGCTATTTATCATATTTATGGTAAAGTGTCTAAGAATGGCCCTCTTCGACGAAGGAAGTGTGGATCTCGAGAGAGTGAGCGTACATGAGTTAACTTTCGCAGATGATAAGGTTTTTATGGCAGAGTCAATTGACGACTTGCAAAGAATGTTGAGCAAACTGAATACCAGCATGCAGAACATGGGCCTCAAAATTAACGTAAATAAATGAATAATTATGGTGTTTGAAGAAAAAGGGGAGAAAAAAATGTGCATCATCGTTTTAAATAGTGAGAGAATAGAACAAGTTGATAAGTACGTATATCTTGGGAGCCTACTCACTACTGACGGAAGATATATGGGGAGATAGATATGCGTATAAACGGGGGTAAGAAGGTTATCGGCAGAACAGGGCCCATTATCAGAAGTAAAAATATATCAAGTCAAGCTTAAACGGCAATACATAATTCTATATTTATATAGGCTGTGGTGTACGGTAGCGAGACGTGAACCTATCAAGAAAAGGATAAAAGTAAAATTAACGCGATTAACATGAAATTCCTGCGCATAATATGCGGCAAACCACTGATAGACAATGTGAGTGATGATATAATCATCAAAGAATTTGGTGTAGAGGAGACGATAGTTGACATATGCGAAAAAAATTCTTTGAGATGGTTTGGCCATCTTGAGAGAATGAAAGATGAACGACTAACGAAACAAGTATATCAAGGTAAAGTAAACGGCAGTGTGCCCAGAGGCAGACCGTGGAAACAATGGTTAAAATGTGTAAATGAGACCCCAATTCCAGGAGACATAAGAAGCTATAGAAACACAAGAGCTTCCATGAAAAAATGCATGGACGTGAAGGAAGGTAGAGAGGTATGCCAGGGCAGAAAATTGTGGCAACTAATAGTTTATAAAAAGAATGCCAGCGGAGCGAATGACGCCTGAAGCATAAAACCTTGAATACTAATGGGCCCAAGTTAATTAAAAGAGAAACGTGGGAAAAAGGGAAATTCAAAGAAAGGATAAACGCCGGGGAATGTGGAAAATATTGTGAACCCTGCAATTTTTTGTTACAGACATCGTTAAAAGTAGCGAATCACTGCTAAGTTCTAAAAACAGTAGAAAAAAAAGCTGAATACCCATACGCATATAGGAATGCAAGTTCACGATAAACATCAAAACTTTTATTTCGTTGACTATTTTATTCTCACTCCTGTATTCTTTGCCGCCTACGTAATGTGTTCATCATTTCAACAATAGTTCATTTATTTCAAAATTTTCCAATGGAAATTGAAATGTATTTGATGCATCTTATTGTTAATAAAAATTATTCAAAAATCGCGATTTTCAAATTTCAAATATTCGTTTGTCATTACTGGAAATAATATGAAAATATGATAATAAATTTATATAACAAAGTATGTATATTTCGTAGCATTTAAATTAGTCTTCGAAAACTTTGGACCGTTATATTAGAAAATATAAAAATTCATGTAAAAATCGGTTTTCCCTAGAAAGTGCAAGATATTGCAGATTCTGATGTCAGTTTTTATGAAATAAGTAAATAATGTTTTATCCTTGAAACTAAATATTCCTATATGAATAAAGTCCGGTATGATAAGAATCTCATTATATGATCTTCAAAGATAATTTCAAAAAGACAAGCTTCAGGCAGTATATAATCTAATGATGGAACATAATTCTTTTTGGTTACCGAGTGAATAGAGTTTTTTCTCCAATTGCCAAAGATGAAAATCGGTTATATTCTTGTACTATTCGTAGCAGTTATTTTCAATTTTTTTGGTAAATATAATGATATAATATATCTATAGTTATTTTAGAAACTTTTTTAAGCTTTCCTCAAATAACTCCGATTTCATCCGTAATTTTTTCTATACTTCATCTGCGTTTTTCAACAGTATGTAAATACGAATCTAGTCCGTATTTAAAGGCTCCTAGGATTTTTTTCCTTCAGGCCTCGGACTCACTCTATAGGTCAAAAATAGTGTAAATAGTGTTAAAATAGTGTTATAAAAATTTTTGTGGTATTAAAAATGAACTACAACATTTACTTAAAACGTTATTATTTATTTTATCAAAATGTATATCTATAAATCGTAGGCTTTACAGTTTTATCCTTTATCTCCTTTTCCATTTAAGTGTTAACTGAATTAATGGGATCCAATAAGAAATTCCTACTATTTTGGGTTGGAAATTCATTATTATCGGTTGAAAAGTCTACTATTAAATTTTTAGTTAAAAATTAATTTTGCTTCTTTCTTAGCTAACAAATTTATTCATTGAAAATTCAGCTATTTTTTTGAACATTCATCTTTTTGTTTTGAAAACTTATCTCTTTCAGTAGGAAGTTTTCCATTTTTGCTAAGAATGCATCTTTTTGGTTAAAATGTAATTTGATTCGGTTAAAAATGTACTTTTCTGTTGAAAAATCACATTTTCGGGAGAAGAATTCAGGTGCTTTGTCGAAAGCTTGTGGCAAATTTCACAATTTGGTAGAAAATTGAACTATTTTGTTGAAAAGTGTAGAGTTAATTTTAAAATTCAACTTCTTTGTGAAATGCTTATCTTTTTGGCTTAAAAATTCAATATTTTTGATAAAAAAAATTTTTTTCATTGACAGAAAAATCTTTCTTGGTTGAAAATTCGTCTTTTTGATTCAAAAATTCATCTCTCTTGATGGAAAGTTAATCTTTTTCGGTCGGAAATGCAACTGCTTTGTCGAAAATTCATTTTTTTGATTCAAGATTCAGAATTTTAATTGCAAATTCGTTCTCTTTTTGGTAGAAAAATAATCTTTTTGGTTGAAAAGTCAAGAATTTATTTTAAAATTTAACTGTTATGTGGACCGCTCATCTTTCTAGCCTGAAAATTCTACATTTTGTATGAAATTTTTTTCTTTATTGACTGAAGAATCTTTTTTGATTGAAAAGCCGTCTTTTTTATTTGAAAATTCTTTTTTTGTCAGAAACTACACGTAATTTTTGCAGGCCTCTAACTAGCCATTGTAAAAATTGTCCTTTATGTTGTCACTCGTTCAGATCGCGAACATATTATTTGAGCCAAAGAAGTTCCAGAGTATTTTTCGAGGAAACGTAAAGAAATAGTGACATCAGCGGATAATTGTCAGAAAATAGCGTCTCTGGTGTAATTTTTTTCGAATTAGTAGTAAAATAATCTCATAGTTTCGGATTTATTTTGTTTTATCTGTCTCCCAAAGCTTCACCGCCTGTGTTTATAAAAGCGTGTTGCTTTCTGTAAAAAATAAAACAATATTGCTATAAGGGCTACATGCTATCCCAACACACATGTATGTTCTTTGAAAAAAAATTAATCCTTTAATTCTTCTTGAAGGATCAAGTTCACAGTCCAGCAAATAACCCTGACCGCGATTCATCTGGTTCTCCCCGCCTGCGCTTGAGTCTTCGTCTATATTCTGCTTCTTCTTCTTCTCGTGGCAGACCCCAGCCTCCTGTCGAGCCCGAGCCTCCTCTTCACGAGAGGTCCAGGTCTCCTCGTGCCAGACCTCTTCTTACATGGACTTCTGATTATCAGGTACTTGGATATGGACTTGGACAACTTGGGCTTATTCGACTCATTCCTAGAAGCAATCCGCATCGGCGATTCGAATTTCGAAAATACACTTTTCCTGCCGATGCGCCACTTATACAGCTATTAAAAAAGAACGTCTTTGGGCCTATGCCAATCCGAGAAAAAATCGTATTAACAACGTCTAATGGTGACGTTTATGCAATATTGCAGACTAATGGTATTCTTAGTGGAATATATAGTTCCAGAGGAAAGTGCCGGGCGAAAATAAACACAGAAAGTGGAGAGTGTGACGAATTGACCACAGAAGAAATTAAGGAAGTTCCAGTAGGTAACCATGGCTCAATAAATTGGTATTTTAGCATAGTAGTTCCAAACATCGATTCTCTACAGCTAAACCGTTAAGTCAATTGAAGGAAATGTAACAAAATTTGTGAACTGCGTTAAAAAATTAAAACGTCACTATTTAAGTCGAAATACTAAAAAAATGCAAGAAGTATTCTATTGACGTATATTAAATCAGATTTACGAAGATACATTCATTCGGGACATGTGATATCTGACTTTGCAAATAAGCTATTATTATATTATTATTATAGATTAGCAGTTCGAACTCGAAAGTTCATTGCCTCATCTACCCGAGACCGCCACACATCTCTATCTTGTGCATTCTCCATCCAGTTTAAGTAATCATGTCCTAGTTCTTTTAGATCATCCCTTACATTTTTCTCCCATCTGTTTCTCGGTCTGCCTAGGGGTCTCTTACCAGTCGGTCTCCCTCTTAAAACTTGCGCCACTGTTCTTTCATTGCCCATTCTTGCTACATGCCCCGCCCATCTTAATTTACGCGCTTTCATTACTCTATTAATATTTGCTGACCCGTAGAGAGCGTGCAGCTCATTATTATGCAGTTTTCTCCACTCGCCGGTCTCTTCGTCCCTTTTTGGACCATAGATTTTTCTAAGTACTTTATTCTCGAAAACTCTAAACCTATTCTCTTCTCCTTTCGTCAGCGCCCACGTTTCACACCCGTACATGACGACCGGCATTATTATCGTTTTGTAAATTCTTACTTTGATGTTTCTAGATAGCGATCGCGATTTTAGTAGCGTGTTTGCTGCATAATAGCACCTATTGCCAGCGTGTAGCCGCGCATTGATTTCCGTTTTAATCTTATTTTCGCTAGTTATAATAGACCCGAGGTATTTAAACTCGTTAACCCTTTCGAATTTCATATTTCCGGCCATTAGATCCCCGTCTTGATTACTTTGTCCGGACCTGACGACGGTCATATATTTTGTCTTCGATTCGCTAACTTCCAAGCCAATCTCTTTGGCTTTTGCGATCAAGATTTCTGCATTTTTAGCTACCGTTTCTTTATCATCCCCTAGTACGTCGAGATCATCCGCATATCCAAGAATTTGTATTACCCCATTGAGGGTAGCACCGGTCGGATTCGCCTGCACTTGCCTAACCACGTATTCTAAAACTAAGTTAAAAAGGACGCACGAAAGTGCATCGCCCTGTTTCAGGCCATCGCGGATCGAAAACTCTTCAGATAAACTACCGTTTACGCGTATTCTACCCTTACTGCCGCTTAAGCAAATTTCGATAAGTCTAACCAATTTTCTTGGCACACCCAAGAACTCTAGGATCCAGTACATTCGCGCGCGTATAATAGAGTCGTAAGCTTTTTTAAAATCGATAAATAGCTGATGTACTGCTTCTTTAAATTCCCATTTCTTTTCTAACAGTTGTCTAATTGTAAACATTTGATCGCTTGTAGATCGGTTTCGGCGGAATCCACACTGGTAATCCCCAATGATTTCCTCGGCAAAAGGAGTTAGTCTACTTAGGATAACATTAGACAGGATCTTGTAGCACGAAGGCACAAGTGAAATTCCCCGATAGTTGTTACAGTTAGTTTTATCGCCTTTTTTAAAGATGGGAATAATGATAGAGGTATTCCATTCTTCCGGCATGCGTTCTGTTTTCCAAACTGCGCGTATCAATTTACAAATTTGCCTTGTGAGGCAAGGGCCTCCATTTTTTATCAGTTCTGACGGTAGGTCATCGATGCCCGCGGCTTTGTTATTTTTCAACTTCTTGATGGCCATTTCTATTTCTATATCAGTAGGATCGTTAATTAATAGATCAGCAGTGTGGATTTCGCCGAGATTACCTTCAACGGGGGCTTCACGTACATTTAATAGTTTATCGAAATAATCTTTCCATAAATTCAGTCTCTCTGTCGCATCGGCTACTAGATTGCCATTTTCGTCCCTCATTACTTCCGTTCTACTTTGAAAGCCTTTCCTTATAAAATTGATTCCCCTGTACATCTCACGCGGGTTATTTTGTTTATTATGCGCTTCTATTGCTAGTATTTTATTCTTTTCCCACTCCCTTTTCTTGGATCTATAGAGCCTATTTGTACTTTTGCTAATCTCGAGATATTTCTTATGTGTTTGATCGCACTTATTTTGTAAACTACTTAGTCTGGCCTTCCGACGTTTCTCAAACCAGAGTTTGCACTCTTCGTCAAACCATGGTTTGCTTTTGGTTACTTTCTTAAAACCTATCGAAAGTTTCGCGGCTGCCTTTATCGCCTTTTTCGTATTGCTCCACAGGGTTTCCGGGTCCTCCTCGCGATTATTGTTATCGTCTCTCTGTTCTTGGAGAGCGTCGAAACTATTAGAAATCTCAACTTGGTAATTTAATGTTTCTGTTGCTGTTTTGAACTTATCTATATTGAAACGAACTGTTGGCTCTGTGCGGCTTGTTTTCTTACTTAGCGCTAGCCTAGATCTTAGTTTTACTATCACGAGAAAATGGTCTGAATTTAAATCCGCTCCCCTATACGATCTTATATCGAGAATGTTTGTATGACGTCTTCTGTCTATTAGAACGTGATCAATCTGATTGTGAGTTTTACCATCTGGTGATGTCCAGGTGGCCTTATGTATATTTTTATGCTTGAAATATGTGCTTTTGACAACGAGGTTCTTTGAAGCTGCAAAGTTTATTACTCTGGTTCCATTATCATTACTGACGTCATGCAAACTTTCTGATCCTATTGTAGGCCTATACATTGGTTCTTTTCCAATTTTCGCGTTGAAGTCCCCCAATACTATTTTTGCGTCAAACGTTGAGAACTTGTCAAAAACCTGCTCGATTGTTTCATAAAAAAGATCTTTAGTGTCTTCGTCTTTGTCCTCGGTGGGGCAGTGCACATTGATTAATACGTGTTTGCTGAAATTACCCTTTAGTACAATGTATGATAACCGGTCATTAATGAATTGCATGTCGATAAGTGCTTGCGAAATTCGTTTATTAATAAGAAAACCAGTCCCCAGTCTTTGCCCCTTAGCTCCCCCATAGTGAAAAGTATAGTCATCCTTAGAAATTGACGCGAAATCGCCCGACCAGCAGGTTTCTTGAAGTGCTATTAAGTCAGTTTTGTATTCAATTGCTATCTTAATGAGTTCGCTAAGTCGGCCAGTTTTTAGACTACGCGCGTTTAGAGTTCCCACCCTTAGATCTTTAACTGTAGTTTTTTGTTTTTGTAAGTTAGCCATGGTAGTTTCAAAATAATCCGCACGTTAGGATCCTATTCCGATCGTAGGTGAGTCCACTGTCCCAGGAGTGATAACCCCCATACCTCCCTAGGTCTAAGTATGGGAGCTTTCCGACTCTGACAAGGACCATGTCAACTTGTCGTCAGACACATTACAGTTTCATCCTCGTACCCTAACGTCCCCCTGCAAGGCAGCGCGCCTACTGGCATCAATACCCCTTTGGCCCTATGCAGGCGAATCATTCCACACATCCCTTGCGGGCAGTGTCATCGCTGCAGTGTCCAATGGGCAGCAGGATTTTTCCCTTACAAGATTTTTAGTTTTGGTTCGGGTATAGTTTCTAGGTGGATACACGCTGCACCTCGGCTTGCCAGAACCCACCCACTGCGTATGAACGCGAATGGGTGGGTCCTCCCAAGCCATGGTTGTCGTGTACCTATTTTCTACCAGTGCTGAATTCACCACAGACACGACTGGTTCCTATCGGCTGTCCGCGACTGCTTATTCTTGTATTCGCAGCTAACCTTAGGGGCTGTTCAGCCTCACGGGCCGTTCCTCTATCCGCAACCTGAGGACGCGCTACGTAGTGGTGACAGGAAACCCACCAAGCAGCAAATAAGCTATTGTTATGAAAAATGAAATACTAAGATCTATAAATATTTTATTCATAATTTTTTTATATAAAGTAACCCTTTTCTCAATTCGTAGGAAATTTTTGTTTAAACTTTAAATAATATGCCAGTATCATTTTGTGCTTTTGTGGCGCACTATGTAAAACCGAATTATTTACTTTTATCTATTAATTTACACTTTTTACTATATCTGTACTCTTAATAAGCAAAATAGGGTCTCCTTCAAACCTTTAAATGCCCGTGCATAATTCTAGAACTACTAAAAGTAATTTTTGATTTGTAATTATTTAGGATCTTCTCCTTTTCCTGTAGCCAGAGCTTCAAATATTTGAATTGGTTCATTTATAATTGAGAATTTCAGAGCAATTCGCAAGTTTCCAAATTTGAACTGGAAAGATTGAATATTTCAATACAAAAATTGTCAAATTTATAGGTTTGAAAATGCAGACATTTTCAAAAGACTAAAACACTTTTTTTCTTCTTTAAAAGCATTATAGCGATGAATGAACAGTTTTATGTATATATTATTGAGCAAAACTGGTATTTTCTTATATCATGAAATTATTTCTGAAAATTATAAGAAATATAGAGAAAAGAAATTTCGAGAAAGAAGCTCGTGTCCAAATAGTATATATACCTTGGGATAATGCATCCATAGTTCCCGTTAAACCTGGACTCCCTTATTCTCTTCTCCCATGCTGCCTTCTCTCTCTCCATGCCGTCTTTCTTAAATATATCATATATCTTAGTGCCTTCTTCGTGCATCCTTCTCACCTTATCCACCAGTCAATTCGTTCTAAAATACCTTTCCCTTTCAACCTCCATCTTCCCACCCGCTCTCCTGTTCTCCTTCTTCCACCAACCCTCCCTAACCTGTTTGCTTTCCCCCCTTTTACAAAAATTTCTTCTCATATTTACACGCCCGACCTCCCTGTTATAATTCCTAAACTCGTTGTTCCCGTCTCCACACTGCAATATAAATAGGCCTATTCCTTGCCAACCCCAGTGTCCACTTTATATACCTCTCCTGTATCCTATTTACCTCCTCACTCTCCTTCAACCCCCACATCTACACTTCATAAAATAAGACACTCGTCACTAGCGATTTGAACAATTTCATTATCCACTCGCCCATTTATCCAAAACAGAAATCACCGCCTTTCCTTCCCACTTACACTCACCTCCCTCATCCCTTCCACCTACTTCACTGAAAAACATAACCTGAGACTTTTTCACATTTAGCTCTAACCTATTCTTACCCAGGTATCTTCTCAACCTCTTCATCGTCTCCTTTAAGGTCTCCTCGCTCTTTGCTAGCTGCACTATGTTGTTTGCATACACGAGTATATATATCCTAACCCCTCCTACCCTAACTCCTCCTACCACTTCGGTCGCTAGCTTTCTCTTCATATCAACGATTAAAATCGCAAAAAGCGTTGGGCTAAGCGGATACTATTGCCCCAAGCCCCTATCCATCCAGAAATCCTAAAAAATTTCCTCCCCTTCTCTCACCATATCTTACGACATTCCTTTCCTCTCGACATCTTTCTGCAGCTCATCCGCCAACACTATCGCGTATACTTTGTACGCCGTATTCATTATCGTAATTCCCCTGTAATTTTCCTGCCTATCCCTATCCCCTTTCTTATACAGTGGCACAATCAACCCCTCCGTCCACCCTCTTGGGAATCCCTCCCCTCTAAATACTTTCTTTACTACCCCCTTTAGCCTCTCCCTATCCTCTTGTGTGCTAAACAGCCAAGCTTTTTCCTCTACCCAGTCCAGCCTCGCTGCCTTAAACCTTCTCAACTTTTTTATCTGCTTCTCTGTCTCCCAGTCATTCAACTCCTTTCCATCTACCTCCCTCGTTCTTCCAATCCTCTCATCTCTATTCCGTGAATCTCAGCCATGAAATTATTCTTTGAAAAATTCCCTTCACTCCTCACTCCCCATCTTTTCGCTTATCCCTACCGTACGATTTCTGAACCTAAGTAAATATTATATTCTGCATGTCCCCTTCCGTCTTAACACTTCTCAACTCCTCTTTCAGATCTTTCTCCTTTTCCTGCTCTTTCTTCTTACATATGAACCTAAACTCCTTTCTCATTTCTACGTCTCTTTTGCCGACATCCCTTCCAAACGTACCTTTCCTAACTAGTCGTGAGACTTCTCTATCGCCTCCCGCGTCCAGGTAAGCCTCTCCCCTATCGAGACTTCTTCTCCACCTTGCCTTCCGCTAACCTCCCCTCTTATCCACAATGTTAATGAATGATGGTCTGACATACGTGTATTCTCCCTCTTCGCTCCCTGTTACCATGCCATTTGTCACCGCCTAGCCTGTATCCTTCATCTGGTCCTGCAGGATCTCCCCCTCTTTATTACCTTATACTTTGATCTTTTTCCAAAACTCTCTCCTTCCTTTAGAGGCCCCCTTCCCTCCTTAATCTCGCAATGAAGTGCCCTCACAGTACCACGATATCCCTCCCCCCTTTCGCTAAGAAAGTCTTACACCCTTTCCTTAATCCTTTCCAACCCATCCCTATTGTATATGTCTCTCTTAGCTTTACTGCCTCAGTTGCACCTGCCCCCTCTCTTCCGTCATGAACTTCTTCCTCCAATTCATACATAAGCCCTGTTATGATTCCCCCGCTAGTCCTGCGTTTCATCTTTACTCTGACCGCCTCCTTGAGCCTCCACCCGTACACTTCTTGCAGCCTTGGCTCTATTCTCTCCCATTCCTTTCTCTCTACCTACGTCTCTACCAGTTACACAATATCAAATTCCTAGACATACTTCCAGAAATCCTCATCCTTCTTCTTTACCCCTGCTACGTTTCAGTACAGCACTTTCACTTCTCCACCACCATGCTTTACCCCCACCTACCTACTTTCTACGAAACTAGTCTCCCTGCACCACCTGCAACACCTCTTTCTCCTCGTCTCACACCCACATTTTGGCATCTACTCTTATTTTCCTATACCCTGCCTTTGCCGTTCTCCCTTCACTCCTTTCCCTCCTAGCCCTGTCGTTCAGCATTCTCTGTACATCTATTTATTTCCGCTTCAAATCGTTTTCGATGAAAACTCCCGTAACCTTTATCCTGTTTTTATTTCGCATGCCCCCAGCTTGTCTTCTCAGCCCTCCAATTCCACGGCCGCCACTTCATTCCCCTTTTTTCCCTCCAGCCTAGCTTTACCTACCTTGTCCTTAACCCGCCCTCCCCCTTTCTTTCCTGCTCCTTAGCTTCAACCCTCTTACCACAATATTATTTCTCCTTTCTGCTTTCTCTTTTCCCGCTATTCTCATCTCCATTGCCCTTATCCTTTCTCTATCCGCCACCTCCTCCTTTTTGTTCCTACACTCTCCCACTTTGTCTACTACCATCTATATTCTGTAGGTTTTTTTTATCTTTCCTTCCATACCCTAATTTCCTCTTCCATCTGTTTCACTTTAACTTCTTTTTCCTTCCTTAGCGACAACACCACTCTCTCTAACCCTTTTACTTTCTTCCTCAGCTTTTTCATCTCCTTTTCTCATTCAGTGTCTCTAATCCTCAAGTCCTCCCTGATACCTTCCAGCTGAAATCTAGTTCCCCTTACATCTTCTCTCAGTCCTCTAATGTCACCTACTAGCATCCCCAGTGCCTCCTTTCCAGCAGTGGGAACTGATCATGTGACTTGAGGATGAACTATCTGCCCGATTTCAAATGAATTCGGTCCTAATTTTCAAATATTAAATTTTCATCGGTTCATCTTCTCAGTTTAAAACGTGATTCTAGTTACATTCAATGTAATAAATGGGTAAAATTTTATTTTGTTAGTTTTTAATTGTTATAGAATATTTGAAATCTCCTTATGAGATGACTCCTTCCCAGATTATCATCTTTTGTATCTAAATCTTATCCACCTAGCGAATTAATTTGTTAAACGAAATAATTTAATCATCAAGACAAAGCATTTCTTCCTTATTTAAAATAATTTTTGGGTTTAATATAACAAAATATTTCTTACACTTGAAAAAAGATTAATGTTGAAACAAGAAACTATCTTTATTTTAAATCTTGAGGAAAAAAAAAAACAAGAAATTTGTTTAATTCAAATGAGTTTCTCTTTGACCGCATATAGCAGTGCATACATTTTTTGGATTTGAAGAAATTTCTTTTGTATCGGAGAAACATTTTTTGTAGATGAATGGTCAAAAATCACCCAAACTAACTACCGAAAATAAATTCATGAAAACTATATTTTTAGGTTCGTGAATATTTTTTATATGAATAATATGACATTATCTGTTTCCGCGTGTTTCTAGATCAACTAAAAATCTCAAAAACAAATGATACTTTTAACGGTGTAAATAACTGATAAGGCAAGAAGCTATGTCTTTCAACATGATTTTCATTTTTCAATTTTGTACATGTACATACATAAAAAAATTTAAACAATATTTTTCAAATGCGTATGTGCATGTCTAGTCGAATGGAAGATTAGAAAAATAATTAGTTTCTCTTTTCAAGAGATTCTTTGCAAATCAGTTTCTTCTCTAATTCTTGGAGAAAATGAAGAACTTTCTGTGTGCTTTGTTTCTTTCATCAGCGGTATTCCTTCATTCCATTGGTAGATATATATTTGTCTACATCATTTAATTGGATATTATTCTTTATCAGATGATATACTTATATAAGTAAGCTGAAAATTTTTGACACTTATATTCTAAAAATTCATAAAGAATTCCTTACTTCAACTTTTCTAGCTACTTTTTAACAATTTTAAAATTATTACTTTCTTTACCAAGTAAACTAAACTGAAAACTAAAGACTTTGTTGTCTTAAAATTATAAACTTAATTTTTGAAAAAAGTAAAAAAGCACTGAATGCTCGTAAAAGCAAAGTCTACGCGTATGGTTTTTTATTCTTAATAATAATCGGCAAAATTAACACAAAACGATTTCATATTATTTATGAGTTCCAGAATGCTTTCCTCTTAATTTGATAAAAACCTGGCTCAAAATTTTTGGTCGAACGTTGTAGTGAAATACTGAAACACTCTTTAAGGTATCTGGGAATATTTAAAATGATTCTTTATTTTTTTTTAATTAATCATAAGAGAATATTCAACACGAATGTAAAATATAACAAAAGATTTCCAAAATTCTGATAAATGAATTCGGAAGATTTAAAAGCAATTATATCAAAAATTTCAAAAAGTCCTAAATATGTTTCAATCTACTCAAATTTTTCCTATCATTCTTTAAAAATCCTGTTTAATACAAAAAAAAATATCTTAGAAATTTTCTAGATACTTTTTCGACATTTTCGACATCCTTAAAAATAATTTTAAATTTACTCGAGATACCTAGGAAAATAATATTTATATAACCTCAAAGCAAATAAAGAAAGATAATTGAAAAATAAATAGTTTAGTTTTGAAAATTCATCTTTTTTTGTACAAATTTAATATTTTTTTATAGAAATTGCAAATGTTGGGTTCAACATTAAAGTTTTTGTGATTAAAATTGAAAATATATATTTTCTTAAAATTATCAACTATTATATTTTTCGTTGTATATTCATCTTTTTGGTTAAATATTCAATTACATAGTAAAAAGTTAAACTATTTTATTAAAAAATCACTTTTTTTGTTCCAGATTTATCATTTTAGTTCAAAATTCATATTTTTGCTGGAAATCTAACCATTTGGTTAAAAAGTAGTCTTTTTTGACAGGAAATTAATCTTCTTGGTTGAAAATTCATCTGCTTGATTGAGGATTCAACTATTCTGTTGAATTTTTTAAATGAATTCTACTGCTTTTCATTTAAAATTACAATCTTGTTGAATTAAAAAATCAACCATTACATTTTTTGTCAATAATTCATCTTTTTTGGTTGAAAAAACCACTGTTTGGGTAAATGTGAAAATACTTTGTTAAAAAGTGATTTTTTTTTGTTGAAGATTTTCTGGAAAATTCATATTTTCGGGTTAGAAAATGAAACTCTTTTGTAGAAAATTCAGATATTTTGTTGAAAATTTGTCTTTCTTGGATGAGTTGAACTGTTTTTTATTTATAATAAAAATCTGTTTAGATTTAAATATCAAACATTACATTTTTCGTTGAAAATTCAGCTTTATTGTTTGTAAATTCAACTATTTGGTTGAAGATGATCTTTTTTGTTGAAATTTTGATATCAAATATCTGAAATTTAAAAGAAATGGCTTTTTAAGAAAATATTTGAATTTTCAACAAAATAAATGAATTTTCTAAAAAATAGTTGAATTTTCAATCTAAAAAGATAAATCCTCAACAAAAAATGGTGTTACTTGATATTTCAACAAAATGGATGTAATTTCATTTAAAAAAAATGAATTTTAAAACAAAACAAAAAAACTTTCAACAAATAAAGTTCTTGCAATCATGAAAGGAAAAAATCATTTACCTATCTATATTGTTCAAACTTTAAGCCAAAAGACTACTTTTCTGTACAAGAATTACAGTTTCAATCAGAAAATATAAATTTTTAGCGAAAAAATTAATTTTTTACAAAATAGTTAAATTTATGACCAAAGAGTTATCTCTTTGGTTACAAATTTAACTATTCATTTAAAAAAATTAATTTTTAACAAAGTAGTTCAAGTTTTACACACGTAATTGAATTTTCAATGAAAAAAGGTCAATTGTCAATAAAAAGTTTAAACTTTTAACCGGAGAGATGAATTTTAAACTAAAAATATAAATTTTCAACAAAATGATTCCTTAACAAAGTGGTTGAACCCATATTTTCAAACAAAATAGTTGGATTTTCAAGCTAATAAGATTCTGCTGTTTTTGATTTAAAATTAAAATCTAATTCAAAATCAAACTTTTTAGCAGAAAAGTAATTCTTTTTAGAAAATATTGAAGGCTTTTGGGTTAAAAATACAACTAGTTCAAAACTACTCTTTTTGGTTGAGGATTCAAGTAATTTCGTGGATAGTTGTCCAGCTTTTTAGGATTAAATTGAAATTTATTTTTAAATATGATCATTAACATTAAAAGTTCTCATCGGATACAATTAAAGCATGATGATATTAAAAATTATAATTGTTGGTTCCTGATTCATATGAAAATGTATGAAATTGTTTGTCCTCTATCACGCTCGAGACGCGTGAAGGAGAATAAACAGAGATTGCGTGGTTAAAAAAATTGTTCGTTTGTCATTATTCAGTGTTTGTAGAACTTAATTTTATACAAACATAATTCTTTCCAAGATTTAAAATATCTTTCAATTTTAGATTTACTCGTGGAGCTGCGATTTTTTGTTAATGCAATTTATAACATTTGAACAATTTGATTTATTCGGTGCTGGCGATAAAAAATTATTTGTCCATTAATTATTTATTAATTACAAATTATAAATTTTAAATCAGAACAGTTGGCCCTACAAAATTAAGGTGAAAATTTTTTTTATGTTTTTGGAAAAGATTTCAGAAGAAAGCTTAGATTTCTTATACATTAACAAATTAGTTCAACTTTTAACCAAGTAGTTAAACTTTCAACCAAAAAAGATGAATTCTCAACAAAGTAATGGTTGATATTTTTACCAAAAACGATTTTAGCATAAATAGAAAACATCTAAATTCAACAAAAATATGAATTTTTAGCAAAATAGTTTTTTTTTCAACTAGAAAAGATCAATGATTAATTGAAAATATCAATTTTTAATCCAAAATGGAATGGTTACATTCTCAGTTCAAAAAGTTAAGACTGGAACAAACAAAAAATGAATTTTCAGAAAAATATTTAAATTTTCAACAACGAAAAAATGAATTTCTGACTCAAATTATGAATCTTGATTAACGATTAAATGAATTTTTGACAACAAAAAAGACGACTTTTCAACCAAATATTTCAATCATCAACCAAAACAGATTCATTTTCGACCAAGAAGGATATTAAAGTCAATGAAAAAGAACAATTTCGTTTAAAATGTTGAATTTTTAACTAAAAATATTAATTCTCAACCAAGAAGATTTTTTTATATCAAAAGCACTAATTCTCGACAGAATACATCAACTTTGAACCAAATAGTTAAATTTTTAACCAAGAAGATTGATCTTCTACCAAAAATGACGAATTTTCAATAAACTGCACAGTTGAATGTTTACACTAAAAATACTTATTTTGAACAAAAAATTCAATTGTTGAATTTTTATTACAAAAAATTAATTGAAAAAAAAAAAACGAATTTTCTACGAAACAGTTTTTTCTACTAAATTGTTGAATTTGCCAACAGCAAGACGAGTTTTCTACAAAACAGATCATTTTCAACCAAACAGTTCAATTTTTAACCAAATTGTTATATTTTCAGTTGTAAAAATTAGTTTTTAACAAACAAAAATTAATTTGCAACAACGCAGTTGAATTTTCAAGGAAAAATGTAATAGCTAGTATTTCAACTAAAAAATATTTTAATTTTAAATCAAAAACAGTTGAATTTGATGAAAACATGCTAATTTTCATTATACAAACTTGAATCCCTAACTGAGACAGATTGATTTTCAACCAAACAATTTTCATTTTTATTAAAAAAGAGTTGACTTTCTACTTAAAAAAAAATTTTGAAGGAATTACATTATATTTTCAGTGAAGAAAATTAGTTTTTAACAAAAAAAAAATAAAATTGCAACAACGCAGTTGAAATTTCAAGGAACAATGCAATAGTTAATATTTCAACTAAAAAATATTTTAATTTTAAATCAAAAACAGTTGAATTTAATCAAAAAATACCAATTTTCATTATACTTGAATCCCTAACTTAGACAGATTAATTTTCAACCAAATGGTTTTCATTTTTAATACAAAAGAGTTGATTTTCTACAACAAAAAAAAAAGAATTTTGAAGAAAATACATAAATTATAATTTATGGACCTACATTCATAAAGTTCCAGCCAAAGAGTTGAAGTTTCCATTACAAAATATAAATTTTCTATCAAAAATAGAATAGTCAAGTTTCCAGTTGAAAAAATTAATTTTCTACCCGAAAGATAAATTTACAACGAAACATGTAATTGTTCATATTTTAACAAAATAGATAAACTTTCAAACAAACAGTTGAATTTTTAACCAAATTGTTATATTTTCAGTTGGAAAAATTTGTTTTTAACAAACAAACAAAATTTGCAACAATGGAGTTGAATTTTCAAGGAAAAATATAATAGTTAATATTTCAACTCAAAAATATTTTTATTTTAAATCAAATGCAGTTGAATTTAATTTAAAAATACCAATTTTCATTATACTTGAATCCCTAACTTAGACAGATTAATTTTCAACCGACCGGTTTTCATTTTTTATGCAGAAGAGTTGATGTTCTACAAAAAAAAAAGAATTTTGAAGAAAGTACATAAATTATAATTTATGGACCTACATACATAAAGTTCCAACCAAGTAGTTGAAGTTTCAACTAAAAAGGAAAACAATTTTCTATGAAAAATGGAATAGTTAAGTTTCCAGTTGGAAAAATTAATTTTTTATTTCTTTCGTCTTTTTTATGAGACGTTTCGGTGCTCATACAGAACCCTTATCAGCTAAATTAAAATTTAAGAATTTTAAATTAGATTAAAATCAAATTCAAAATCCTATTCCACGTCCAATACTTTAGTTAATGTATAGAATTCCTGAAAATAAAAACAAGAATCCAACGACCAAATTTGGACAACCACCATAAAATGCTCCTATTGTAATTGAAAAAAAAATATCTTGAAAAAAACAAAATTTTTTTGGACCAAAATAAAAGAGGAAAGAAAAATGAGAAGGCGACCAACCAAATTCCCTCCCATCTCTTTTTTATTTCTTTCTTCTTTATTTCATTCAACGAAAGAAATAAAAAAAGAGAAGGAAGGGCATTTGGTTGGTTGCCTTCTCATTTTTCTGTCCTCTGTTATTTTTTTCAAACAATTTTTTTTTTTTTTTTTTTTTT
>CAKNYM010044967.1:0-17916 GCA_932195095.1 Andricus curvator | reverse complement strand
ATTTTGTTCAAAAAAATTTCGGTTCTTGTAATTTCTTGTTAAATATTGCAACTGCAAAATATACAACAAAGCTCGCAAAAATAACTCATTTGAGAGATCAACAATAGTGTAAATAGTGTCAAATATTTTAAATAATAGTGTCAAGATAGTGCTATCACATTTTTCGAGTAATAAACTTACGTGCGGTCCGAATTTAAAAGTTTATAGTCTGAAATCAAAAAGTAAGAAATGGAAAATTGACTTTATTTTTTAAGAAAAATTTCCAGTTTTCTGACCTAGTATTTAAAAAATATTAAACATGAATTCCAATGCCTTAAAAATGATATTCTTTAGTCTATAAATAATCGAAATTCCTATTTATTCATCGCAGGCTTTACAGTTTTTTTCTTACTCCCGTCTGTTTCTCGTTTTTCAACTAAAATGCGAACTGAATTAATAGAACGTAATAAGAAAATTTAACTCTTGTTGGTTGAAAGTTCATTCTTTTCTGTTGAAAATTATACTATTTGGTAAAGGGTTGTTTTTTTTCTAAAAATTTTATTATTTGGTTCAAAATATAATTATTTTGGTGAAAATTCAACAATTTTGTCAAAAAATCATACTTCTCGCTTCAATATGAAACCGTTTTGTTGAAAATTCGTCTTTTTGACTTAAATATACAAAAATCTGATTGAAAAATTTTGTTTTCTTAAAAAATGAAACCGTCTGGTTAAAAATGATTCTGTTTCGGTTAAACTTAACTTTTTTGTTAAAAGTTCAACTCTTTTGTCGTGGACATTATCTTTAACATTTTCTGTTGAAAATTGATCTTTTTAGGTTGAAAATTCATGTTCATATTCGAAAGTTAAACTACTTATATTGTGGTTAAAAATTAATTTCTTAAACTGAAAATTCGACTACTTTGTTGAAAATTCAACAGATTATTTAAAAATTAACTTTTTTCTTGAAAATTCGTCTTTATGGCTTGAAAATTCAACAATTTGATAGAAATTTCAACTTTTTGGTACACAATCAAACGGTTTTGTAGAAAATTCGTGTTTTTATTGAAACTTAATTATTTAAAATAATAATTTATTAAGTCCATTTTTATTTAAAAATTGCCCTTTTTAGTTTAAAAATTCAACTATTTAAATTTAACCTAACTATTGGTTTGAAAATTCAACTTTTTGTAGAATGCTTATATTTTTGGTTAAAAATGCATTAATTGCTACTAAAGAAGGTGAATTTTCAACAAAATAAATTATGTATTTTCAACTAAATCAGATAAATTGTCAACGAAAAATTGAAAAGTTAAATTTTTAGTTGATAAAATCAATGTTGAACCTAAGAGATGAATTTTCAACTAAAATGATGAAATATTCAACGGAAATGGTTACATGTTAAGTTGAAAAAAAAAATTTCCAAACAAAGATAAAGTAATTTTCAAAAAATAGTTACATTGTCAAACACAGTGATGAATTTACAGCTAAAATGATGAATCTTCAACTGCGATAATTGAATTTTAGAGCAGAAAAAAACAAATTTTCAACTGAAAAATATAACTTTTAACCAAAATATTAGGAAGTTAAACTTTTAGTTAAAAAAATTCATGTTCAACCAATGAAATGAAATTTTCAATAAATTATACAATATGCAACTAAAATACCTACATTTTTATTTTAAAAAATTATTTTAAAAAAATCCAAAAATTAGTTGAAGTTTCAACTGGAGTAGTTTCATTTTCAGTAAAGAAAATTAATTTTTATCTAATAAAACAAAAAAATTTAACAAAATAGGTCATTTGTCAACCAGATGAATTTTCGAGTAAAATTATGAATCTTTACCCGTAAAAATTATTTTTAAAGAAAAGAGTTGAACTTTCAACCAAGTAATTAAATTTTCATTCCAAAAAACAGAAATTCTAAACCAAAAATGGAATATTTGATATTTCAACCAAAAAACGTTTCAATTTTGAAACTTGTGGAAAACGTCTAAAATATCAAGTTTCGAAGTGGAGTTTGTCATATTAAAGGATCAAGATGTAAAGAAAAGCTGAAATTTTTAATATAAAAAAGCAAAAATTAACCATTTGTGGTAAGTTTTGGTTTTCGAAAATAATTATGTAAATTTAAATAATGCGATATAAATATAGAAAAATGGTTGTTTTTTATTTGTTGCAAAAATATCATTCGGACTCTTATTTAACAATAAAGTTACTTGTGCTCATGTCAATGATAAATTAAAATACTGTGGTATACGTCTGGCTTGCTTAAATCAAATGTTACATTCTAAATCTTGGATTTTTCTCAACTCAGCTTCATTATGCACACAAATGTTATATTTTTCTTACACTTGAACTTAAAAAATAAAATTTTGATACAGAACTAAAATTATTGAATACATTGACGTGACAAATATGTCCAAAAAAGTGGCAAATGGAATCTTATAGAAAATTTGAATACAAAAATAGTGGAATTAAATTCTATTTTGATGAATTGTGGAAAAATAATCGCTTGGTAAAAAGAAAATGATTTATAATTGTATATTATGTGAGAAGTTGTAGGCTCCGGAAGCTACGATCATGGTTCTTTAAAAGCAACCAATCCCGACGCAACTGGAACGTGTACGTCATCCGCTTCTGCTCCTTCTGTCCTAGAAGGTAAGCAAGAGCGGGAAATTTATGCGACAAAACATCGGGCAACACTGTTCCTTGGAGTCAGGTCTCTAGCCGCGGATGATCTTACGCGGCAGACGGGACAGTTGGAGATGAAGTTTCACCTCTGGATACTTTTTTAGAGCTACCAATCTTTGTAGAATGTTATGAGGAACAGTGTTGACGGACCAGATGAAGTGATCCCAGAATATTATTATATTATTATATTATATTATAGTATATTATTATTATTATTATTATTATTATTTTTATACCATTAAGCCATTTCTCTTTCGGGGTAGGCGTGATGTGCTCGGTTGGAGAATAGTGGTGTGTATATGGGTGTATAGGTATAGAGTAGATAGGTCTATGGTATGTAGGTATATAGGTATAAGGTAGGTAGGTATATAGGTATAAATATTTTAGATTGATCTGGAATTCTCGTGTTATTTATTTAAATGACACGTTTATTCCGCAACACTGCTCTGACCTAGGTTGCTGATCAATCTCTCTAGCGATCACCCCAAGTGAAGAGCGTCACAAAATTGTTATCTATGGTTCCCCACTTGGGCCCATTAGTATCGAACGTCTTTCTTTCAGGCGCCATTCATTCTATTATCACTCTGTTTACAAACTATTTGTCGCCACACTTTTCTGTCCTGGCATACTACTCTAGCTTCCTTCACGTCCATGCATTTTTTCATGCAAGCTCTTGTGTTTCTATGGCTTCTCATGTCTTTACGGATTAATTTCTCATTTACAGATTCTAACCATTCTTTCGGCGGTCTACCTGTGGGCATTCTGCCATTTACTTTACTTTTATACACTTGTTTGGTCAGTCGTTCATCTTTCATTCTTTCAAGATGTCCGAACCATCTTAACTGATTTCTTTCCCATATGTCAACTAGTGTCTCTCCTGTACCACATTCTTTGGGGATAGTCTCGTTTCGGACTTTGTCCATCAGTGTTTTCCCGCATATTATGCGCGGAGGTTTCATGCCGATCGCGTTAATTTTACTCCTGTCCTTTTCTTGACATCTCCATGTCTCGCCACCGTATAGTACAGTCGGTACGAATATAGAATTACGTATGGCCATTTTAGCTTTTTTTGATATGTTTTTATTTGTGAGGATGGACCCTACTCTACCAATAACCTGTCTACCCTTATTAATGCGCCTATCTAACTCCCCATCTATTTTTCCGTCGCTAGTGAATAGACTACCTGTCAAAACAGTTTTAAACATGGAAAAGGTGAAAAATAGGAAATTTTAATGAAACGACGCAAAGGTGTTACATTTTTAACTCTATTGAAACAGTAAGAAGGCCATATTGACAAATTGTGAACGTGACCTACTATCGGCGAGAAAATTCGAGTTCTCTGGCTTTGACGTTAAAAACTCGATTGAAGAAAAAATGATGGCTCAATGAATGAAGGATCATTTTAAACGTCAAACTGTTGAATGTTAATGAGCCTGAAACGAATATGCAAAAACAAATGTTATAGCTTACAGACCCGAAAATCTGTTGAAAAGTAGGGAAATTTGAGAGGTTTTAAAGACAGTGAACTTTGTAACATAGTTGTTTATTGAAGAAACAAATTGTTCGTTTTTTGTACATATGTTGTGGGCAAA
This sequence comes from Andricus curvator, assembly GCA_932195095.1. NCBI lineage: Eukaryota > Metazoa > Arthropoda > Insecta > Hymenoptera > Cynipidae > Andricus > Andricus curvator. Next base: position 13,653 of record CAKNYM010044967.1, on the reverse strand, counting down.
GCCCGGAGTGCGGGCAAACCTAGGATTGACCGGCCGTTTCGCAAATTGCCCGAGCGGTGTCGGGCAATGTACGAAACTCTGCTTTACTTCGGGCTTTGCCCGAGGCTTCCTTGGTCAATCTGCGGAGTGCCTCCTTCGCAATGGGCAATGTGCGAAATGGCGAAACTATTTTTGATTTGTATGTATTTTACTGAAAAAAATTAGGTATAATTTTCATTCATTTTATTCAAATAATGTCCCGTGTAGAAATAGCCCAGTTTGACCCGGCCAGAAGAAGGTTTCTGGCCGGAATCTGACCAGGTCAAACCGGGATACTATTTTGTTAATTGCACGGCCGGGATCTGACCGGATTCTCACTGGGACCCGGTCGGACCAAACCTTGCCACACCTGATTTAGCCCGGTTTACTGTTCCTTAATTGCCCGGTCAAGATCTGGCCGGGTTCCCACTGGAACCTGGTCTGGACAAACCACGCCACACCTGATGTAGCCCGGTTTACTATTTCTCAATTGCGTGGCCTGTATCCGTTTAGATTCCGGTCAGGATCTAGTCAGAACAAATCGGACAAAAATAATTTAACCTGGTCTACTGTTTGTAATTTACCTCGTCGGCGTCCGACCAGATTACGGTTAGGACAAAGCAGGCTTTAATCTGGTTTAGCCCGGCCAAATATTTATTTAATCGGCTGACTGGTATCCGACTAGATTCCAATCGGGATTTGCTAGGTTTCGGAAATGTTGAAGAAATTGTCCTACTGAATAAAACGACTTTTCCGAAAAAAGTAGTTTTAACTTTAAGTTCCGAAAACAGAATGTATAAATTATACTCTGCTTCATTAAAATGTCGTATCACTATATATTAGGGTATGAAGATAAAACATTCTAGTGAAGTAGAATAGAATTAATACATTTAGTTTTCGTAGATGTGAGTTAAGACTATTTTCATCGGACAGTCGAAACATTATTTTGATTAAAAACGGTATGACATTAATTTTAAGAATATATTGAATGATTCATTTTTGCTAATTTAAATTTAAATTTTCCCCATACGTTAAAAAAAAACTTTCGATCACTAAAGACCAAATTTCAAATACGTGCGCCAAAAAATTTGTGACGTGTGGACCAATACACCGCGCCGTATGAATGGACAGACAGTAATCAATATTAGCAGACGACAAAAATGGTGCATAATAGAAGTATCATAACCTTCAAATCATCTAAAGAAAAGAATGGACCAGGAGAAAAAGAACTTAGTCCGCGATCAAAATCGTTTGCGAGCGAAAAAGCGTAGACTAGTTCTAAAATTCAGAGAAAAAACTGAAAATAATAATGATGATTCTGATCATTCGGATCATTCTAATGGAGATTATGACACCGAAAATATCGGAGCCCCAAACATAGAATCACTGAATGACATTGGAGGTAAGTTTTGATAGGTTCAAATATTGTATTTCTTAACTTTCTTAATAAATTTTATGGACTTTCTTTGTGAAATTTTTAATTTCATGAAAAAAAATAAATGTGTTTATTGAAGTATTAATTTCTGATATATTTTTCAGTATTGGGGAGGTGCCAGAAATAAAAAGGGATCCAATCGAGACCGCGAAGAAAGAATCGATGATGAACACGATGTACCTGCCAAATAAAAATATTGTTGATAATCTATGTTGGCCTTATTTTTTTTTAAATTCCTTATTGACAATTTTTTCTTGCAGCCCGACCAGCATCCGATCGAGGAGCCCAGTCAAAAACCGGTCGGATCCCGACCGGGTTACCCTATTTGTATCCGGGATCCAACCGGGTCACCCAGCCGGGATCCGACCGGATAACCCGGCCGGGATCAGACCAGCGCAGCGTGACGAAACCAACCAGAATCCGACAGGGCAGCCTGGCCAGATTCCGGATACAAGCAGGGCAACCCTGCCGGAATCCGGCCCGAACCCGGTCATAATTTCTACACGGGATATTGGAATAATATTTCAAACCTTTTTTTTAATCTGCTTAAGGGTTCGCATGAAATTTATTAATTACTTTTTTATTATAATTATGATATATGATTTTAATTCATTTTAAACATTATTTGAATAAAATGGATGAAAATTATACCTAATTTTTTTCACTACATATAATGTTTCCGCCGGGGTATATACTATAATAGATCTATAACAGATCGAATCTTGTTAAGAAAGTTAAATCAGCATCAGGATGAGTAAAATACATATAAATCCAAAATAGTTTTGCCATTTCGTACATTGTCCATTGCGACAGGGGCACACCGCAGATTGACCAAGGACGCCTCGGGCAAAGCCCGAAGTAAAGTTGTGTTTCGTACATTGCCCGACACCGCTTGGGCAATCTGCGAAACGACCGGTCAATCCTAGGTTTGCCCGCACTCCGGGCTTTGTCCACAACACATACATATACAACTGTACTATCTTCAGTTCTAATGAAGATAATGAAGTGATTAAAATTGGAGGTAGGTAGTTGTAGTATGTGCTTCTTTTTCTCTTCGTACGAATTGCGCTATTTGAAGACATTTTTTCATATTGGAAAGCAAGTGTAAGAAACCAGGACGCCTTTTTTTCATGGGATCGTCCTCGTCTCACTTGGAAGCACATGTTGAGGAAAGACGAGGATGACCCCATGAAAAAAGGCACCCCGCTGGTTTTTTACACTTGCTTTCCAGTATAAAAAACTGTCTTCGAATACCACAATTTGCACGAAGAGAAAAACAAGCACATACTTCTTTAAAATTGCAAATAATTATAAATAGTTCATCTAACTACCTCTAATTTAAATCACTTCATTATCTTCATTAGAACTGAAGATAGTACAGTTGTATATTTTGGTACAAAAAACGAAAAATTTATTATATTCTGCAAATTTTTCAAAGGCAATTTGTTTATAAATGTTTAAGGTACCACCATAAATTTTTTCAGATTTTTCCTATTGTTTTTTCAATAAACAACTATGTTCCAAAGTTCATTGTCTTTAAAACCTGTCAAATTTCCCTACTTTTCAACAGATTTTCGGGTCTGTAAGCTATAACATTTTTTTTTGCATATTCGTTTCAGGCTCATTAACGTTCAACAGTTTGACCTTTAAAATGATTCTTCATTCATTGAGCTACCATTTTTTCTTCAATTAAGTTTTTAACGTCAAACCCAGAGGACTCGAATTTTCTCACCGATAGTAGTCTGTGTCTATTTTCAAAAGATTGTCTTCATCCCCTAATTTTCCACAATTTTCTGTTTCCAATTTTGAAAATTGGTTTCGGTTGTACATTTTTCTAATTTTCCATAGAAAATTGCAATTATACATTGAATTTTTTAAAAACGATTTGCCTTGAATAATAATGAACTTGAGTGTCTAATAGGGTGGCCCAAAAATGAATGAAAAATTTTGTTTTTCGAATTTGTATGCATATCGCCCGGAAATATATTCAAATTCACACAAAAATTATTCCATTTTATTCATTTTGAAAAAAAATTATATTTACAGGTGGCGCAAGCCCCATGAACTTTAACACGTAATTCCTATAAGAAAAAAAGACGTGTTTGTAAATTTGATTTAGAATCGTCAATAGTAGCTAAATCGAGTTGAAACTCATAGTTTATCTTCACAATTAGCCACAGGATACAAATAAAATATTAATTTTCAAATATCATCCCCATAAGTGTGTTTTATAGGGTACCAAAAAACCCCATAAGTGAAAAATTGAGTTTTGCGAGTTTTTGGCGCTAAATATGATTCTTTTGCGGTTTTTTGAATGCGAATTATTTATAATACATGAAATACTATTTTATATTGATAATTGGATCACGTAAATTTTGTAAACAATTTATTCTTGTTTTTAGCAATTTTCTCTTAGAATAGAGATAGAAAGTCGCGTTTTTTAAAATTTTCCACTCTTTGTCCAATTTTCAATTAGAGTGAGGTAGTAGTTTATTAATGTCAACAAAAATAATTGCTTTAAAAATTTATTATAATTTCTAATAAAATTATCTTTGAATAATGATAGAAAGCTGCGGTTTTTTCTGCAGTTTTTAACTATTTGTCTATTTTTCACTTGGAGTGACTTAATAATCAATTAAATTCAGCAAAGATAATTGTTTAAGCAAATTGTTATTGTTTATAAATATCTTTATATATATGAATGCCAGATAGTTGCGGTTTATTTTTCTGAAATTTCTAACTTAGTTATACTTTTCACTCAGTAAGGTAATAATTGAGGCAAGTGAACAAAAATATTTGTTCAAACAATTTATTATTATTTCCACCTATTTTCACTTAGATGAGTGCTAGAAAGTTGCGGTTTCTTCTGAAATGTTTATCTTTGCTTCGTCTTTTTATTAATGAAAAAATAATAAAGAAACATTAGAAAGGATCATATTTCAAACAATCTCTTTCTTTTTCATGAATATATTTTTCTGATATAAAACAGATATTTGAAATACGCTTCAAATCTTCTACGTGGCTTACATTGAATATAACTTTCCTTATTTGTCTTAGGTCTTTTTGAACTTTACATATGTATATTATCATCTTCGAGACGTGTTTTCTCCACAGAAGAAGCGGGAGTGGGGCTGATATTAAAATATGTGCAATTCCACATTTTTCTTTCACGCCTTACACTAAACTTCCTGTTGTAATTCGAAACAAAACATTTACAAGTCATTTACAGACCTAGTTCTCCCACCTACTCCTAACTATGCCATTCCCTGATTTTGTCTCTTGTGTAAGATAGCTTTTTCTGTTTACATAAACTTTTTTACACATTGCGAAAAGTGAAAATATAAAAAAAAAATTGATTAGCAGTTTGAACTCGAAAGTTCATTGCCTCACTACCCGATTCGGGTAGTGTTTCTAGGTGGAAATTTACTACCAATGTGGGCCCACCACACCCACGACGGGCCAACAGCAACGCAGTATTCCTGAACGGTCACCCATCCAAGTACTAACCGCGCCCAACAATGCTTAACTTCAGTGATCTTACGAGAACTGGTGTTTCCAGAGTGGTATCGGCGTTGGCCGTTGAAAATATAATTCACTTAAAAATACAATACTACTTAAAAAATGATTCTTTCTAGCATTACTGTAAGAGAAGATACTTATAAACAATAATCAATTGTTTAAATGAGCATGTTTGTTAAATTGCATTAATTATTACCTCACTAAGTAAAAAGTCGACAAAAAGTTGAAGAGTTCAGAAAAAACAGCAACTTTTTAGAACTTACCTAAGAGAAGATAGTTATGAACAATAATAAATTTTTCAAACAACTATGTTTGTTAACTTGCGTTATTTATTACTTTACTAAGTAAACAGTGGGCGAAAAGTAAAAAATTTCAGAAGAAACTGCAACTATCTAGCATTAATGTAGAAGAATATAGTTATAAACAATAATAACTTCTTTAAATAATTACGTTTGCTAAATTGAATTAATTATTAACCCATTCCAAGTGAAAAGTAGAAAAATAATTGAAAATTTCAGAAAAAACCACAAATTTATAGCATTATTCTAAGAGAATATTATTAACAATAATAATAAATTGTTTGAACAATTATGTTTGTTAACATTAGTTGAGTATTACTTCACTCTAATTAAAAATTGGAATACAAGTTGAAAATTTATGAAAAAGCCGCGACTTTCTAACTTACTTATAGGGGTTTTTTTTGACCCTATAAAAGAAAAAAAGTTGAATTTGAAACCCAAAAATTTGAATTTTCAACAAATAAGTCAATTTTCAACCAAATAGATGGATTTGGAATTAAAATTGTGAACCTTCAACAAAAAATTATGAATTTTTCACAAATTAGTTCAACTTTTAACGAAGAAGTTGAATGGTAAACTTAAAAAGATGAATGTTCAATAAAAAATATAATAGTTGATATTCCAACAAAAAAATATTTGAATTTTAAATTAAACAAATATAATTATCCAAAAAAGACCAATTTTTAGCAAAACAGTTAAAACCTCAACCAACAGAGATTAAATTTTCACCAAACAGTTGCATTTTCAACCAAAAAATTTGATTTTTACCAAAAAAGACGAATTTTCAACAAAATGCATAAATTCTTAGCCAAACAGTTGAATTTTCAACGACGAATATTAATTGTCTACCAAAAAGACGAATTTTCAACCAAATAGTTGAATTGTTGGACTAAAAAATATCACTTTTTAACAAAAAATGGAGTAAATGAATTTAAATTGAAAAACAATAATTTACAATTTATAAAAGCAAAATTTTTACAAAACAGCAGAATTTTCTACCAAATAGTTCACTTTTCTATCAACTTTTCGATTTATCAATCCAAAAGGACGAATTTTCCACCTAAAAGTGGAATTTTCTACCCAAAAATATGAATTTTCAATAATAAAGAAAGTATACATTTTTCGACCAAATAATTGAATTTTCTACGAAATTGTTGAATTTTCATGTCAAAATGATGATTTTTCTACAAAACAGTTGAATTTTTAAAACAAAAATGTAAATTTCCGAACCAAGAAATTAATTTTCAAACAAACATTTAAACTTTCAAGTAAAACTGTGAATCTTCAACCATTAAAATCAACCATTCATTTTGAACCAAGAAGATTAATTTCCAGCAAAAAAGAAGAATTTTCAACAAAATACGTGAACTTTCAACTAAAAAAGATAAAACGTAAAAAAAAAATGAATAGTTAATTTTTCAGTTACGGAGTAGTTGAATTGTAAACTAAAAGGAATAACTTTCAACTAAAATGATAAATCTTGAACTAGAATAATTGAATTTTCAACCAATAAGATAAATTTGCAACAAAGAAGATTCATTTCTACCAAACAAGACGAATTGTCGATTAAAAAAGATAATTTTTCAACAAAAAATTAAATAGTTAAATTTTTAGTTGAACAAAATAATTTTCAACCACAGAGATTCATTTTTAACTAAAATCATGGAATATCCAATTAGAATAGTTATATTTTCAGTTAAAAAAAATTTATTTTCAGTCGCAGGAAAAAAAGAATTTTCAACAAAATAACTTATTTTGCAACCAAAGAGATGAATTTTCAATCAAAATTATGATATTTCAACTAAAAAAAAATCAGTTTCAAAAAAGAGCTTAACTTCAACCTAGTAATTAAATTTTCCAAAATTTGAATTTTTAAATTTTTAGGTAAAAAAATTAATTTTCCATAAAAAAATACAAATATTCAACCGAAGTGATCAAATTTCAACTAAAATGATTAATCTTCAACTGCAATAAATTAATTTCAAAATAAATCGATGAATTTCTAACAAAAGATTCTAACTTTCAACCAAGTGGTTTATTTTCAACCAAAAAGATGAATTTTTAACAAAAAGATGATTTTCTACCTAGAACGACGAATTTTCAACGGAGAAAGATAATTTTTCAACCAAAAATTGAATAGTTAAATTTTGAGTTAAAATTTTGTTCAAAATTAAAATGGTAAAAAGAATGTTCAATGAAAGAGATGAATTTTTAACTAAATTGATGAAATATTCATCTGCAACATTACATTTTCAGTTTAAAAAAATTGATCTTCAGCCAAAGAAAAACCGAATTTTCGCCAGACAGCTCATTTTTCGACCAAAGAAATTCATTTTAAATTTAAATTATTCCAAAAAATATATATTCTACAAATGAAGAATCATTAATTATTCAATTTTAAATTGAAATTTAAAAAGAAATTAAGCAGGTTCTCCAGGTTTCCCAGGTAGGGGAGACACCCTGAATATTTAATTTTCAATTTTCATAATACATAGAAAATAATTTATTATATACATACTAATTTTATATTTTTAATATTTCCGCGAAGTAAAAAAAATCTGTATTCTCAGTAATTCTGATTTTTGCTTTGATTGAGAAAAATGCAATATTTGTGCAAATTTAAGTTAGCCGTGCAATTTGACTCTTATTTATAAATACAAAATTACCACTCTCTCAACAATTTTACTAACTTCAGAATAATTATTAAGAACAATTAAATTTTGTTTACAACTTGGAATTTTTTTCAGCAAACTCCATTTTTTATTTTTATTGCACTCTTTTATAGTTATTTTATAATTCGGACTTTTTTAGATAATTTTTTTTTAACTTACAAAAACTGTTGTAAAAGGTTTTCTAAACATGTTAAAGAATTTTTGATATTTCTCACATTTATATATTTTGTTGAACAATTTAAAAATGTTTTCAGCAAATTTCAATGTTTTAATTTTTTCAGATTTTGTATGTCACATCAGGGTGGTCCAAATTCATACCAGTAAAAATTCGACTTTCCATTTTTCGTTGTGATCTATCCTCCTCCAATTTTTTCGTTTTCAGGAAAAAATTAACACGGGATTTTAATGGGGACGGCTTGGGTCCCGAGAAAATGGGAAAAGAAGTACTTTTTACTAACTTTTTATGAATTGAATTTCAGTCACCTTTTAAGGAATGTTAAGAAATAATTTTCACCCAAGAAGTTATGACTTTGAGACCCTCTGCCCAAACATCTTGTATTGTGCCCGGAAAATGCCCGAAAAAATACAAAATAGCAGTTTTATATAAAATTCATGCTAAAGACGGTATTTTTTAAAAACTCTTTCAACATGAATTATTTTTATTCGATAAGTGACAAGTTTCAAAGTATTTTCTAACCACTTTTGAATTGTTTACACAATTATTATTTGTTTAAACAATTTGTAGCGCCTCTAGATCGTGAAAAGTTATTACTTTCGAAATAAATGATACAGTTGCTGAGTTTTAAGAATAATTTTTCTTGTTAAAGATGTATGGAAATTATTTTTAAAAATTTCTTTTGTTTAAAGAATTTTTCTCCTGTGTATACCATTAAGCCATTTCCCTTTCAGGGTAGGCGTAAATTGTGAAAAACCGAAATTTTTTTTAGCAAATAATAATTGTTTAAATAATTGCAAAATATGTTAAGAAAGGTATGCTATTCATAAAATTCATTAACTGTATCATTTATCCTGAAAAATAATAATTCTTCACGTTTAAAGGCGAATAAAAATTGTTTAAGCAAATAATAATTATTTAAAAAATTTGTTGAAAAATACTCTGACACTCATTAAATACATTTTCGTTGAATAAAAGATGCCTTAGTATTTATATAATAATAAATCATAAGTGATGTAAGCGTGAATTTAAAATTATATAAACAGATAATTGTTCAAGAGCATTCCAGACTCTTCAGAAGGTTGCACTTTACATAAAAGATTTCGGGAGGTTTCGATGAAACTGCCAATTCAACGTTGACCGCACCCGCTCGGGCATTCTGGCCGTAACATGTATCGCTGCTGGTAGTGAAAAGATAGTGATCCTATCCTTTTGAATCTTTATGAAAGAAATAGATAGAGAAATTGTATCCCATTCTATCTCTATATCAATCTAAATTCGCGTCTATCTTCCGCAATCCTCTCTTTTCCATCTCATCCTATTCTTTATGTATCCACGTCAAACTTTTCCTATCTGTTCTTCAATCTAAATTCACGTCTTTCTTTTCCAATCTTCTTTTCTCTATCTTATTCTATCCTGATTCTATAAACGTCAATATTTGTTTATCTGTTTATCAATCCAAACTCTCGTTATCTTTTTCAATCCCCTTTTCACTATCTCTTTTCATCCTTCATCTATCCACGTCAATCTTTCTCTATCACATCCAATCCTGATTCTATCAACGTCAATATTTTTCGATCTTTCTATCAATCTAAATTCCCGTTATCTCTTTCAATCTCCCTTTTTTCATCTCTTCTTATGCTTTATCTATTTTTGTTCATATTTTTCTATCTCTCTGTCAATCTAAATTCCCTTCTATCTTGTTTATTATCCTCTTCTCTATCGCCTCGTATCCTACATCTATGAACTTCTATCTTTCTCTATTTATTTTTCGATATGAATTAACGTCTATCTTTTTCAATATCCTATTCTCTATCTCGTCCTATCCTTCATCTATCCACTTCAATATTTTCCTATCCCTGAATTAATCTAAATTTCCATCTATCTTTTCCAATCTCTTCTTCCCTATCTCATTGTATCATACATCCATCAACGTCTATCTTTTTCTATATATTTTTCAGGCTAAGATCACGTCTATCTTTTTCCATCTCTTCTTCTCTATTTCATCCTATACTACATCTATCAACGTCTATCTTTTTCTATCTTTTTTTAAATCTGAATTTACGTCACGGTGTCTTTATGGTACATGGTCAACGTCAAATTAATTTTTGGAATAAATTCCCTAACTTTGCGATGGATTCCCTAATTTTAAGGGATAGAAAAAGATAAGAGTCCTCGATTACGAAAGGCGAAGAAAGAAAAAAAAAATATTAAGGTTGGGGATAGGAAAAGATAGCGTTTCAGGGATGCAAAGTGACACATTAAATGATAAAAGGAGAGATACAATAATTCTATCTCTCCCTATCCCCCAATTTCTATCTTTTTCAATGTTTCCACTTCCAGCAGGGCGAAACCTTCAAATTGACGTGGGTAGATAAAGGATAGGGTGAGATAGAGAAGAGAGGATTGAAAATGATGGACGTAAATTTAGATGAACAACGAGATAGAAAAAGATAGATGTTGCTAGATGTAATATAGGATGAGATAGAGAAGAGGAGGTTAAAAAACGATAGACAGGAATGTACATTAACAGAGATAGAAAAACTTGGACTTTAATAGATACTGGATAATATGAGACAGAGAATAGTGGATGGATAAAGATAGACGTGAATTTAGATTGAAAAATAGATAGAAAATTATAGACATGATATAGGGAAGATGAGATTAGAAAAGATAGACGGGAATTTATATTGACCGCGAGATAGGAAAATATTGACGAGTACAGATAAAGGAAAAGATCAGATAAAATAAGAGGGGTTGAAAAAGATTGACGGAACTTTAGATTGACAGAGATATGGAAAAAGATTGAGTTGGCCAGGTGAAGGAAAGGATGAGATAGAGAAAAGGGGATTGAAGAAGATAGACGCGAATTCAGGTTTACAAATAGATAGAAAAAGATTGACGTTGATAGATGTATGGTACAATGAGATAGGGAAGAGGAGATTGAAAAAGATAAATGTAAATTTAGATTAATTCAGGGATAGACAAATATTGACTTGGATCTATATCTTTATTGCTTATAAGCGCTTCCCAAGTTGCCCTATCTCTGCGTTCGCTTAACTTATTTTGAAACTCTATTCGCACTTCCGGTTTCTGTAAATTTTCAATCTTTATTCGAGTTTGTTTCGTTTTTTTTGTGTTCTCTTTCTTCTCCATCCCCGCCCTAAGTTTATTTTAGAGACTAAAAGGTAATGATCAGTATTGCATTCGGAACACCTCATGACTCTGGTATCTTTGACTAGTTCTCTTAGTCTTTCATCCGCAATAACGAAGTCAAATACACTGCGATTATTTTCTTTGTATCAGGTGTACGTGTGGATCATTTTATGTCGAAACCAAGTATTGTTAATAAATAGGCCCTTTTCTAAGCATAAGCTAACTAATTTTTCCCCGTTATATTTTTTTCTTGTTGGATCCCCAAAATTACCTAGCACCCTTTCTGTATCTGTATCCTGGCGTTGGACACCGACCCATCCGTTCATATCTCCTAGCAGAATTATTCTTTCTCCTTGATCGCAAGTACTTATGGTGTCATTTAAAGTGTCCCAGAAGGCGTCTTTGACTTCTCGCGGCTCACTGTCAACTGGGGCGTAGCACGCTATGATAAATAATCTTCTGATTCCTACCTTCATGCTAGCCCACAACAATCTAGGAGATACAAAATCATGATCTTTGAGATGCTGTCTTGCTTTTTCATTCATTATTAAACCGACCCCCTGACTACGATTTGATTCACTACCTACTCCTGACCATATTTCAAAACCGTCTTTCAACACCCCATTTTCTATGTTTCTACTTTCGCGACCCTTTTTCTTCGTCTCAGGTACACATAAAATATCTAGCTTCCTAGCATGCATAGTTTCTCGTAGTTCTCTTACTTTAAGATCATTCACTCCTCTAGCATTCCTAACACCCAGCCTCCATTCATCGCCTGAAACTCGAACTTTACGTTCACCGTGTGTATGCATTTCGTAAATCAAGGTTTCAGTCCATTCCGAGGCTGCTTTATTGTTTGTATTATTCATGCTTAGATTGTACACCCAACTACCACCTTTCTGCGCGACATTTGTTTTGCGAGCCGAAATCATGTCCAAGTTAAGTGATTATTCGTCGTACGGTGGAGAGTCTAGTCGTAACGTCAGTCCCACCAAAACTTCTGTTACTGGGGTGGGGGTAGGGGGGGGGCGAGGATAGAGAAAGGAAACCGAGAGTCTCAAATGGTTGGTGATTTATGCTAAGAAGGTTACCAGCCATCAGCAGCGTTGTATTAGATAGGAGTTAATATGTGCTCATCTACCGAATACCGGCCTACGTCTAAACGAGGAACCAATAACTCTTTTTTTTCTAATATGAAAAAGAGTTATATATAGATATATATTAAATTTTCTCCTGCTTGAAATATTAAAATAGTTATAATAATTGAACTGCAATATTATAATTTTTAATCCCTGGCCAAGATGACGTGCCGATTCAAAACCAAGTGGCTCTAAAAATGTACACTTTACCTTATCCGAAGCCAATGCCGAAATTGAGAACTTATCATTGTTCTTTATGCTTATTGTCATAAAAGTGTGTGTAATGTTTACACAACCTACAATGTCTGGAATTTGACAGGAAAAAAATATGTTGCATTTGTCAGCGTGTCTAATATCTATTCCGAAGTGTTCTATAGTTCTCAAATTTTAGCAGAAGTAAAGGAGCAAATTTTTGGTTGGATGTTCATTATTCGTGTCTTTGCTCCTTTGTGCAGGTTTCTCCAGCATATGAATGTTTCTGAAAAATTAGAAGTGAGTTGTTAGAAAAAAAATCATATCGCTCTGTCTACGACGTACGTCTCGTCTTTGGTAACGAAGAAAACAATAAAAAATGAAGTTCGTAATTCCTCTGCTCTCGCTATTTACTGTTTGTGAGTATATAAATCTTATAAATTTCAAATAATGAATTGTTAAAAAAATACGTTTCCAATTTTCGATGATTCAAAAAATTTCTGAAATTGACCAAAGAGCGTAGGGTTGAATAGCGTTGAACATCCTTTCAGTTTACATATTCCAACGCGTTCGATTATCACCATTCCTAAGTATTATCTATGTCTACAAATTAATTCGGTGCCTGTAGCCCTGTACTTTGATATCTTGTAATTCTTGGTCAAACTTGTACTTTATCCCGCCCTAAGGTAGTTTTGAAGGGCAAACCTTGAACTTCAAAACACAATCTGTTAGGTGGCGGCCCTGCGAACTTAACCTGAAAAATAATTAGTGAATACAATCGCTTCCGACAAAGAGCATTTGAGATACTGCATTCTTTTTTCATTCCAATTCAAAAATCACCATTGTGAAACTTTCGGAACGTTCCAGGAACATTCCCGGAACATGTAAAATATCCGCCCCTTGGGAACGATCCTGTGGAACGTTCCACTGGGACCTGAGGGGAACCTTCAATTATTTTTATTTTTAACAACAATTATCTCGTAAACCGTAAGAGATAGGTAAGAATAGATGTCATTTTTCAGTTTTGAGTACCGCATATACTACACTA
>CAKNYM010044965.1:52123-80738 GCA_932195095.1 Andricus curvator | reverse complement strand
TTTGCTCCTTCGACAAGGACTGTTTTTCTACATTTCTGTGAAAGTTTTCGTGCATTTTCTTGTCGAGTAGCTCTTGGTGAAAATTTTCAACCTCTGCTTTCTTCACTTTGGTTTTTAGAAGTGAAGCATCTAGATGAAGTAATGCACTCTCCTCACTTCTGATGTTAAAATTCAGGCCAAGGGTCTCGGCCGCTTGCTCCACGGCTTTGTAAAGGAACGCTCCCTCGCCAATCATCTCATGGTTCCTAACCATCTTTAGGAGAGGATCTCTGCCATGCGCAACGATGTAAGCTGTACTTAGAACAATCCGGTTATGAAGACACTGGAGATTCAGAAGTCCGCGTCCGCCTTGACGGCGTGAAATATATAATCGCGGAACTGACGAATTGATATGCAAGCTTTTATGCATATGCATGATCTTACGTGTAATGACATCAAGGGCCTTAAGCTCGTTCTTCGTCCATTGAGCTACCCCAAACGAGTAGTGTAGAACCGGGACGGCAAGCATGTTAGTCGCAGATACCTTGTTCAAAGCCGACAGATTGGAAGTCCAAATCTGTCGAAGAAGATGCTTGTATCTGCTTCGGAGACATTCCTTCACTGATGTTGCGTCCTGAATGCGGTTTTGAGGCACGCCCAGGTATGTATAGGTCTCTTCAGTAATCTTTCCTTTCTTCAGATGAATTTTGGCACACTTGTCCAAGCCAAAGTCCATCCCAATCTCTCCTGTGTAGTTCTTGACAATATTTATAGCAGTTTGAAGTTTGCTTTTACCAGAGGCATAGATCTTCAGGTCATCCATATAAAATACATGAGTGACCTTATGCTCGCGCTGATTAGTGTCACCACAGAGGTATCCAGGAGAATTTCGTAGTGCGAGAAATAGAGGCAGAAGTGTGATGCAAAAAAGCAAAGGGCTCATTGTATCACCTTTAAAGACGCCCCTCTGGAAGGTGACGTTGTTCGTTGTCACACGATAATTTCTAGATGAGATAGTAAATCTAGTTTTCCAAAGAGACATCAATCTCTCTATGCATCTCACTATGTGTGGATGTACCTTCAAGCTTTCCAACAGACAGATGATAAGTCTATGAGAGGTTGAATCGAAAGCTTTCCGGTAGTCAATCCAGGCCATTGACAGGATGCGCTGATGGGCTGCAGCGTCTTTACAGACACACCTGTCAATTAGCAGGTTCTGTCGACAGCCTGCTACAATTTTTTCGAGCCACGTTGTTCGTACATCTCTCGCCATACAGGCTCAATTCGTCGAACAATCCTGTTGCTTAGGATAGCTGTAAAGATCTTATACAGTGTCTTCAAACAAGTCATTGCCCTGTAATTCTCTCGGTTGGACAAGTTGCCTTTTTTTGGCAGGTGTATTGTGCGCCCTAACACAAGCCACTGCGGAATGGGCGTCTCCGACTTTAAATATGAGGTGAATATGCGGGCCAAATGTTGGTGTGTAAAAGTAAACTTCTTCCACCAAAAGTTTTTGATACAATCTGGTCCAGCAGCGGAAAAGTTCTTCGTGCCTCTAAGTGCTTTTTTCACCTCTTCGGCAGTGATTGATGGACATTCCTCCTCAGATTTTATGAGGTTGTCGCAAAACTCCTTGAAGCGGATGATATTGTCAGTATCTTCTTTCAACTCTAGTGTCAGCAGCGTTGACTTGTTTAGTGTGTGATTCAAGATTCTTAGTTCTGGGATGAACTTTCGAACCCTTTCCGTAAACGGTCTACCAGATGTTATGTAGTCAATCACACATTGAACACGGGACGCATTCTGTCTTGCCCAGCCAATCTTCTTGTTTAGTTGATGCAAGCGTCTTTTGGTCTTTTGATCCATCGTCGGTTTCAGCCTTCGATTTGAATCAGCCAAAGCTCTCACAGCACCATAAACTGAGCAATTGATGGTCCAGAGGTCGGACTCTTGCGAGATATCTCCACGAAGGATGGCATCCATTTCAGCTAGATCTTGGGGCTTAGGAGGAACTTGCATGTTAATGTTCCTTCTTGTAATGAAATTGCGATCATCTCTCAGGAGGTGCCTGCTTTCTGCGGTTGGTCTCAATGTCGCTTCCTCATCTTCGTCTGCAGCTTCATAAAGCAGCGGTTGGGGAAGCGCTCCGCGTACATATCCATTTTTCCGGAGGTTGTCGGCTTGATTTCGCAAAGACTGATGCGAAACGTGCTGAAGCTCTGGGTGTTTCTGGCACCACAGAGTGTCCATACGCGCCATAAGGCCTCGGTGAACAGGGATAATGCTGGCATCGTAGCAGTCTAACAAGTCATCCTTAAGTTGATCCGTCCACTGAATGTGGGCGTTTCGCCGGTTCGTCGTCGTGTTTCCATCTAAATTATTCTCAGCACCCCGAACTCTAGGCTGATCGGCATTGTTTGCCGACCCATTGTCGGGTGCTCTGCGCGTTCGATTGTTTTGAACCGCATCTACAACATTTTTCTGTTTTGTTGGTTTCGTTGTTGTTCCCAAGAGCAGCTAAGGAAAGGGTTAGTCCATCCTTGTAGAGCCCCGCGTGCAAGGATAAGGCTGATACTCTGAGAGGTCGCCCGGTATCCCAGAGTCACCGTTTGAGACACCTAACGCAGGTGCCATTCAGCTTTCGGCACGGTTGTTACGCCTTCGCTCAGGAGTTATTCCTTCGGGACCACCCCTGGACAATTGTCCGCGACTGCTTATTGATTATTGTAACCATATTCAGCAGAAACCCTTGGTACAGGGACCCTCTATCCGCAACCCGAGGACGCGTTCGGTGGCTTTGTCATAGGCCCTTCGGTTCTATTCCAAAGGGATCGAAACCGAAAACCGATATATATATATATATATATATATATATATATATATATATATATGCAATGCCCTAATAACAGCTGAGGAGGAATGCCCACCTATCACTACCGAGGAGGTGAAAAAGGTATTAAGAGGCATGAAGAACTATTCCGGTCCGGGACCAGATAGTATCAAGACCTTCTGGTGGAAGAAGTTTCCTTCAACCCACCAGCATCTGGCCCGAATTTTCACTTATATCTAAAGTCGGAAGAGCCTATTCCGGAGTGGTTAATGGAAGGGCGCACAGCGCTTCTGCCGAAGACGGGCAACTTAGCTGACCCTAAGAATTACAGGCCAATAACTTGTCTGAACACACTGTATAAGATCTTCACAGCTATCCTAAATGATAGGATTGTTCGGACAATTGGACCTGTGTGGCGAGAGATGTATGAACAACGCGGCTCAAAGAAAGGCGTAGCAGGATGTCGGGAGAACCTGCTCATCGATAGATGTGTTTGTAAAGACGCATCATCCTATCAGCGATTACTATCGATGGCCTGGATTGATTACCGGAAAGCTTTCGATTCAGCCTCCCATAGACTTATCATCTGTCTGTTGGAAAGCTTAAAGGTTCATCCACACATCGTGAGGTGCATAGAGAGATTAATGCCGCTTTGGAAAACCAGATTTACTATCTCATCTGGAACACATTGTGTGATCACTAACAGTATCACCTTTCAGAAAGGTGTGAAACCGAAACCGAAAGCATAAGGTCACTTGTGTATTTTACATGGATGATCTTAAGATCTATGCTAGAAATCAAAAGAAACTACATCTAGCTCTAAAAATTGGAAAAGAGTACACTCAAGTGATTGGAATGGAGTTCGGGTTAGAGAAATGCGCCAAGGTTAATTTGAAGAAAGGAAAACATAATGGCATCCCCAAAGATCCTGAGCTCGTTGACAGAAGCGCTATACGACACCTTTGCGCTGGAGAGACCTATACATACCTGGGCGTGTCACAGAGCCGCATTCAGGACGTGACATCTATAAAAGATACTCTCCGATGCAGATACAAACGTCTCATCTGACGGATATGGTCTTCCGAACTGTCTGCGAGGAACAAAGTATCTGCAACGAACATGCTTGCCGTCCAAGTAGTACTCTATTCATTTGGAGTAGTTCCATGGACGAAGGACGCGCTCAGATCCCTCGATTTCGGGTCCCGGAAGGTTATGCAGATGAACAAACGCATGCAGCTTAAGTCTTCTGCTCTACGACTTTATATCTCACGCCGTCAAGGTGGTCGCGGAATACTGAATCTTGAATGTCTTCAAAACAAGATTATTCTGGGTACAGCACATATGGTCGCAAATGGACGAGACCCTCTGATTAAAATGGTCAGGAAAGACGAAGAAGTGGGTAAAGGGGCGTTTCTGTACAAAGCAGCGGAGGAGGCTGCTGAAACACTCGGCCTTGACTTCAATATCAGGGGTGAGTAAAATGCATCAAATCTTATCCATCTTGAATACTCACTCCTGAAGGCCCGGATTAAGAGAGCACGGGACAAAAACTTCCGCGAACAGCTCCTCGACAAGAGGATGCACGGCATCTTCCACAGAAAGGTGGAAGATCA
Organism: Andricus curvator; assembly: GCA_932195095.1. NCBI lineage: Eukaryota > Metazoa > Arthropoda > Insecta > Hymenoptera > Cynipidae > Andricus > Andricus curvator. The sequence continues at coordinate 76,316 of CAKNYM010044965.1, read as the reverse complement.
GTCGATGTCGTATGAGCTAACGTTTGCTTTCCTTAGATCACCTGGATTGAAGTCGGGCACGGAGGGCTTCATTCTGGCATGTCAAGACGGTGCTATCACCACTCTAGCATACCGTCGCCACATTTTGAGCCAAGACATTCCCGATGATAGCCGTAGAGCGTGTCATGCGCACCCCGAGCATCTAGGACACATACTATCTAGTTGTCCAACTCATGCGGGAACGACCTACATCCAAAGGCACAATGCGGCACTAAGAGTGCTTTATTACCATCTCTGTCACTCTTACGGCATTAGCCAAAATACCTCTCCGCTAAACGCTCCTAGAGAAATAGAGTCAATTGTCGAAAATGAGAAGTGCCGCATATACTGGAACTTCATATTCTCGACAATTGTTTTTGTTGCGCACTCGAGGCCTGACATAGTTCTCCTTGACTTCGAGAAACGAACCATGTTAGTTATCGAATTTTCGGCACAATTTTCGACGGTTATACCCGGAATATTCTGTCTTGTGACGTGGTTACAGCTGAAATACCGCGATTTCGCTGGGACCGGGTGCAATTTTTCAGATTAGCACCTCCCGGCGAAATCCTGCGGTTGTCCTTATGAGAAACTTTTAATATATATATATATATATATATATAAACTTTTAAGGTACGTACTTCATGGGTTCTGCCAAGTCGTCTAGAAATGTCATCATTTCGAATAACTGGAAATTGTACTTAGACATTTTTTTATTAGGTGCTGCTAATCCACTGCGTATGTATTTTCTCTCGACTAATTTCGCCTTCATATACATATCCCACAAATTCTTCCACCTATTCTGTATACATTTCACTGCACATGAACTTTTATAAGGTAAAAATGAATTTTTGACATTAAGGTTTAAATGAAAGAAAATTTAAAAATCAATAACTACAAACTTTTAGGCAATATTTACAATCTATTGTGGATTACTTTCAAGATACAAAAGTGAAAATTATATTCAAAGTTTATGAAAATATTTCTAGTCACTTCTTTGCAGCTCTGATATATGTAAAATTAAAAAGTATAACAAATTCCTTTACATGACTAGAAAAACAATTATATGAGAGATAAATTTACAAACACGAAAAACAAACCTCCCAGGCAATTATAGATTTCCATCCATAAGTTCTTCTTTTTCAGATCGGTGCGCTCTGAAAGAGGTACTCGATAATTATAAAGCGCTGGTCTATTAGACACTTCTTTTATAAGTAATTCACCCCAATCTTTATTCCAAAAACGATCATTCTGAAAGTTCTCCTTGGGATTTACGTCGTACGCAACTATTCACAATTACAAGAAAAAATATACATCAATTAACTCATATACATATAGCACTAGTAAAGCAAAAGTGGTACCCTACTGAAAATTCCTATATAGGTTCCGATATAGGATCCTATATAGGAACCTACATAGGATCCTATATAGGAACCTACATAGGATCCTATATGGGATCCTACATAGGATCCTATAGGTTCCACCTATAGGAAATGACATAGGATCCTACCCGGTAACAAGCGTTGAATTCAGAAGAATTAATATTTTCAGATTTCAGCGTAAAAGTGAAGATTATTTTATTCTTTTGAATGCGCGATTTTTCCATCTGTCTGAAATGCCATTATAAGAATAGGATATCTCCGAAACTATTTCACTTCTATTCCCACAGCGACAGCCGCATAGTTTCCTATTCTCCAAAAGAGAACGTGTTTTCAATATATGTAATTCCTTCTAATTGTACCGGTAGGCACACTTCACAGAGATGTTTTGTATTCCGCAGAAGTGGTCATATTTTGAGTTTATTTAATTCCTTCTAATTCGTTCACAAAATATGTGTAATAAATTGTTTTAATTTCTTCATGTGGAATATAAGTTTTGAAATCTTAAGTCTATTCAATTCAAGTCTGCCTCTTTCGAATTAAAATTATTTTAATTCCCACATTTCAATAGATTTTATTTGTAATGTATTCTCCTCCATGTTAGCAAAGATTAATGCATTTTTTTAAACGTTTAAATAAATGATTAAAATATAAATAAATATAAATTTGAATCTTTTCCGAGTGTATAAGTTATAAAACGATTTAATAATGAAAAAAAATGTTAAATAAGTGCATCATAAATATGTAAATTGATAATAATATGGTATAATTATTTGAAATAATTATAATAATCTTACTTGTAGCATAAGAAAAGAATAATTATTTAATAATGTTATTGAAATGTGTGATAACTTTTTAAAAACAAACTTTAAACATGTTCTAAGCATTGTAATTATTTATAATAGAGCACTGGTAAAAATATTAATATTACATATATTAATAAAAACAAGTTTATATAATTCTGATTGGCTTTTTCTTTATCATATGCAAATGAAAATATAATAAATCATAAAATAAATATAATATCATAAAATATAAAATATTTATCAATGAGAAAACAATCCATAAATTTCAATTCCATATAGCGTTCTCAAAGCGAAATTATTTCAATCTTTTCTATTCCTTCTTTTACACTCTTCTACTTTTTAATTCTTTTTAATACGCTTCCATTAAATTTTACTACGTCGATTGAGGGGAATAGGATTTGCACTTTTTCTTTTCCCGTTGGGGGATTTTTAGACGGAGGAAAAATCGCGTATTCATAGGAATACAAATTTTTAATTCTTCTGAATTCAACGCTTGTTACCGGGTATATATAGGTTCCTGTATAGCACCCTACATAGGTTCCTACGTCTTCCCTCATGTAAAATCCCATGACTTTCCCCACTTAAAATCCTATGACTTTGCTTTCACAAAATCCTACGTTCCTATCTATACTATACCCACGCTAAGACCTATGAACTGCACCTACGTGAAATCCAACATGGGAATCAGCCTCCTGTCTCCGAGAGTAGAAAATGGTACAAGTGTTGAAAACCGCCGTGCGGCGGTGCTTGTAGTAACTTTGTTCTTGTTGTTTTAACGGTTATATGGCTTTCGTAGATGTTACAAACTTTTAAAAATGTAGCGATAAAACGGTTTCTTTATGCAATTATTGTGAAAATGGCCCAGTGGAGTTTTCTACTAGTGTTTTTATGTTTAATGTTTATAGCATTACCCTGGTGTAAGTATCGGATAGGAATTCCTTCCGAACCTATCCCAAGTCATCCGAATCATTCCGGAATTTGTATCCGAACCAATCCGAGTTAATTCGAAAAATGTTTACATTTCGTTCGATCCAAATCGGTCAAAAATTAATCCGACTCAATCCGGTTCAATCCGAATAAGTCCGAACCAAATTTTCAATCCGAATAAATCCAAACACGGATTGACCTAAAACGATTTTCGATCCGAATGAATCCAATTCAAGCCGAACTCGCATTCATTCCGATTGAAAATTCAGTGTATATCAATCCGAGTTCGGATTCATTTGGATTTGAAACTTTGGTTCGTTTTGGAGTTCGGATTGAACCGGATTGAGTCGGATTAATTTTTAAACGATTTGGGTCAAACGAAATGTAGAAATTTTTTCGGATTGGTTCGAATGGACTCGGATTAGTTCGGATACAGATTCCAAAATGATTCGGATTGGTTCGGAAGGAATTCCTATCCGATAATTTCGCCAGGGTGATTATGCCTATCTGTTTCGCTCGGGGGTGCATATTAATTTACTCGTTTTCTCTGCATTGCAAGCAAAGTCGCAAACGCAAGAGTTTTAGCATTTTCGGCCCCAGATCGATTGGCGACCTTGAACTTGACTTTGACCAGGACCTTCACCAGGACATTTTCTTCAAAAATGCATGCCAGTCGAGTCATCCTGCTGTACGTTTTTTGACCTTGCCATGGCCTTACCAGGTCAAATTTTCGATTTGTCAAGGTCATATCCGGACGTAAAATTTTCCGCTCTCTCAGTTCCCGGGGTCAAAAATAGGGGTTCCCATTTGAAAAAATCAATTTGACCTTGAAATTGCGCTGTAAGCAACTCTCATCTACAGAGGGTCGAGAGACAGTGTGGCAACCTAGTGTCCTTTTTGCTGATTGGCTCAGTTTTCTCATAGATATTTTGGTATATATAGATATACTACACTATAGAAAACCTAGACGTAAACTGTGGCATCCTTTCGCAAAATGGCGACATCCGGCTAGGTTGCCACATGCCACACTATCTCTGGACACTGCGCGTGTAACAACCCGGGAATGTTTAGGCGGGAAAATTCTAAGTATTCAAATATTAAATCAATAATAAACAATGTTTTGAAGCTTGATCTACAACAAGGGCGAATCCTTCCTCGTCTGTCTTCGATTTGACGAAACCAACGTGGAAATAATCTGTCCAAATCCGAATATTTTCAATATAAAAATTGTAAAATAAACTATTTATTTTATTTTGGAAATTGAGGTTAAAATCCAATTAAACACAAAGGTTGAATTTTAAAAGAATCATATATATGTTCTACAAGTACTCAATTATAAAAATTCTAAGTCCAAATTTATGTTAATTTGGAGATAACGAATACAGATTCCGCGTCGCGAGTCAGTCAATATCTGATCTCTAAAATCGATGTTCCTTGCGTCAACCATGATGCAACCCAGCCCAGTTAGTTTACAAAAACAAAATTCCTTTCAACACGTTCCATCAATTCTACCCTAAATATTACTTCACTCTTCGTAATCAAAATGTCAAATAATTGATGGTAATAAAATCTTTGCGTCGCTTAAATAAACTAAAGTTCCAGTTTGAACTAGTTACTTTACAAGGCTGATATTGTCCTTATGAAACTTTACGCAACATCTTGAATTGCGTAGACAAATTTTTAATAGTAACTAATAATTAATAACCTTGTGATTGTATTACTCACATTTTTTGATATACTCTGTTATTTGACTAAAGTCAATTTCTATCATAATGCAGAAAATTGTTCTTTTGAAAAAGGGGCAGTAGAAATTCTACTCAATGAAACTATAAGTTTGAAAATTCTACACCGCTAATTCTACAGGCGAAAACTCTATACTCAATCATATTTATTAAACAAATTAAATGTTTTAAATGTAAAGTCAACACGGTAAAAGTACACACCGTAAATTTGTCCACAAAATAATTGAAATTTTCAAAGAATTATTTATTAAAATATTTTGTGTAGAATTTTTTTTATTGTGTAGAGCTTATTTAAATTCACAAAATTTAAATTATTATTTTGTATAGAATTTTACGGTCTAGAATAATAATGACAACCAATGAAGATTTGAAATCTTTATTGCTTTCAATCCAAAAAGATACTCAAGAAACAAACAAAAAATTGGAATCGGTTGACAGTGATATAAGGATTGTAAAGGAAGAAAATGTCAAAATCTCAATGGACGTCAGTGTGCAGAAAGAGAAATATTGTGAATTAGAGCGTACAAATAAATCTCTTGAAAATAAAGTGCGTGCTTTCGAATCAAAGATCGACTATTTTTTGAATAAGGAAAGAGCCAAGAATATTCTTTTATTTAAAATAAAAGACACATCTTCTGAAAATACGGATCTTCGAGAAACAGTGAAGAAAACTTTAGACAAAGCAGAAGTTTACATACCAGACAGAGACATTATATCATTTGTGTCAGTGAAACATGGCTCACAACACCCCCACTCATCAATACACCATCATTAGCCGCAAGACTCAATGTTATATACAGACCAGCAATAAAGACGGAGATTAGGGGAAGGACGAAAGGTGGATTATTCATCGCATTTAATTCATCTAAATATAAAGCTGAAACTCTACACATTTGTGATGAATGTATTTTCATTAAACTATCAGGTAACGGATTTAATATTATCATAGCCAACAGCCATACCACGCTGAAAAAACCAGTTATCGTCAGATCACTGAAGTTAAGCAGCGTTGGGCGCGGTTAGTACTTGGATGGGTGACCATTCGAGAAAACTGAGTGCTGTTGGCACATCGTGGGTGTGGTGAGCCCACACTTGTAGTTATTTACTACAAGAAACTATCCACCTAGAAACACTACCCGAATCGGGTAGTGTCACGCCTACCCTGAAAGGGAAATGGCTTAATGGTATACAATATGAGCGTTATATATCAACCCAGAATCTGACATGGATCTCTTCTTGGTTGAATTGGATGAGATAGTAAATGTTATCATATCTGAATTCCCTAATATTGCTATATACATAGGTGGGGATTTTAATTGCAGAGTATCAGATTTGAACCAACTCTCTGATGAAATGCTCCCTGATAATGTCAACATTTTTAGCAAAAGAGATAACTTGGACAAGATTTTAAATAAGCGAGGGGAAAAACTGGTGGATTGCATGGAAAGTAATGGTTTCATTTTACTTGGTCTGGACCAATTTGATTTTTATATCAACAATTTCAGACTTTGAAGTCCTCTATATAGTTACCGCATCAGATCACCTCCCGATCGCTCTTAAATTAAAAAACACTATTATTGATGTTAAAATAGAGCAAAGTTTAAAATGGAGAGATAACTTAACCAATAATTATATTGAACTCATGCAAGCTTCCCAAAACAACCTCCCAGGCAATCCATCAGTTCATGAAATAGCTAATAAATTAACTCAAACTATCTCCAAAAATGCCAAAAAAATAGGTATGATGAGTCTTCCTAATAAAAGAACAGGTATGTCAAAGCCTTGGTTTGATTCGGATTGTGTCAAATGTAAAAAATCTCTAAAAGATCTTCTAAAAAAATGTAAAGCCCATAAGTTTGAGCCGAATTTAGTTATGCTATATAAAGAAAAGAAAGTAGAATATGAAGACATCCAGCGGACAAAGCAGGAAGCATACAGATTTTTCATTTTAGATCAACTTACATTAACAAAAAACTCTTCAACCTTCTGGAAAATAATATCACACTGGTAAATAGATTGAAACTGAACTCATGGCTCCCAGTTAAAAAACTTTTCGAAAGTTTAGTATCGAGTACATTATTATATGGAGCGCAAGTATGGAGTCTTAGATACCTCGATGAAATAGAGAGAATACAGACTTCGTTTCACAAAAAAATATTTCATGTAACTCAAAATACTCCTAGTTATGCGATTAGACTAGAGACTGGCTCACTTAAACTAGCGTCTAACGTTTTTAAAATGATTCTAAACATGATAGAAAAAATACTAAGTATGGAAGACGATAGATACCCCAGGCGATGTTTTTTAAGGCTAAAGCGGCTGGCTGAAACCCTTTCTGCTGTGAGCAAGTACAATTGGTACCTGCAAGTTCAAAGTTTATTCGAGGTTCTTATGGAAAGATCAGTTTGGGACTCTTTGTCTTCAATATATCTTCAGTCTAATAAAATGCGTTTAATACACTCTTACGATACATATTTGTACTCCGACGATTTACGTAGACTTGAAAGCTCACAATCACTTCAAATCTTACCACATTTATCACTCTGTGAAGGTACTCAAAAGTACTTGTTGACAAAAGCCCCGATTAACTACACGCAGAAAAAAGAACCTTACATTTTACTGAAAACCAAGTTAAATCTACTGATCTTCCAAGTACGTATATGGACAACACGGTAGTTCAGTAAATGTTACAATTATAGGCAACTGAATATGACTATCATTGATGGTTACCAGTACCGATTTTCAAGTGCTGCTGACCTGCGGATCAGTAGATTTTACCGATCCAGTCGCTATTCTACACTGTTCCTCGATGCTGCAATTACGAATTATCATGTCACTTTGACGGATAATATAAACAGATTTAACTTATGTTAACGGTACAGACTATAGTTTGGACGGCTCCATAAATTGTAAAAAAATATTGCTAAAAAATAATTAACAAATAAACACACGGTTAATTCTGAGATATATTTTCGGATATACTTATAATTAATCGGTATTTGTAAGTTACAACGCTTATAATACAATTAAAATTTCGCACGCAACGGGGGGGATTCGAACGCATAAACCTAAGCACGCAAGTCGATTATCTTAACCACTAAACTATTACACGAGTTGCGATCTGTGAAATAATTCCGAAATGCATTTGTAACTAAGGTGGCGACCTCGGTAACGACTTTTTAATACGCGTCCATGCCATCGCGGCACACGACAAAAGTTCTCGCATTTACCTGATATCCATACAAGTCAGCTGGAACAGTCGCGGAACGCAAACACGTCTTGCTCCAATAAACGCTCAACTGTACGCGACCTGTGAATAAGATGTGCCATCTAAAATTGTGTTATTTATTATAAAACCCCTTCATTGCTAAGTGGGGATATGGAGTAATGTGACTATTGTCACAGAAATGTCAAAAATAAATGTTTTTTAGGTGATGCAATCCATCCATTGCCGATGGCGTCATGAATTCATCCGGTGGTTCGCGCGGATAGGTTGCGTTATTACGACTTTGAGGGCGAGCTAAACAAGCTATTCGGATCGGTAGCATGTACCGATCCTTCTGCAATCTTCACTGCACCACTATTGTAGTCTCGGTTCAGTGGATTTTACATATCTTACCGTATTTCATACTAGGGAATAGAGGTTTATTTTACTGAAGGATTACCGTTAAATTCACCCTAAATTCACTGTGACATTTACAAAATGCTAAGTGCTTTTGACATTTTCACCCCTTCATTAAGAGCAGTTTTTGCTGTTACGGTTACAAGAAACACTTTACATTTCTTGATTAGTAAATATTACATTTCTTTTTTCTGCGTGTACATAAAAATCTTTGCTCAGATTCGATTAATAAATAGCTATCAGACAAAAATCTATATCAAAGATCAAATGTTCACATTAAATGACTCACAGATTTGCATGGGTTGTGATCTACAGACGCCAGAACACAGTTACCACGTACTAGTTGAATGCCCATTATGGAGAGGAGCGGAAAAAGTATATATGTGATACGGACGATGAAAATACTGTTCATAGTACTTGACTTAACCTTCTGAACAACCCAACAACTGATTCTATCAAAAGGATATTTTTATTTGTAAAAGCGGCGCTAGAGAAAAGAGAACTCAGATAAACTATTACATTATTTGACTAAAGTAAATTTCTATAATAATGCAGAAAATTGTTCTTTTGAAAAAGGGGCAGTAGAAATTCTACTAAATGAAACTATACGTTTGAAAATTCTACACCGCTAATTCTACAGGCGAAAACTCTATACACAATCATATTTATTAAACAAATTAAATGTTTTAAATGTAAAGTTAAGACGGTAAAAGTACACACCGTAAATTTGTACACAAAATAATTGAAATTTTCAAAGAATTATTTATTAAAATATTTTGTGCAGAATTTTTTTTATTGTGTAGAGCTTATTTAAATTCACAAAATTTAAAATATTATTTTGTATAGAATTTTACGGTCTAGGATTCATAACCATATTGAGTTAAAATTAAAAATAATAAATTTGTTTAATAAATATGATTGTGTAGAGTTCTCGCGTGTAAAATTAGCGATTTGGAGTTTTTAGATGTAGAGTTAAATTTTATAGAATCACTACCACCTCCCTCACGGTTATTATATTAAGTAAACAATAATTCGTAAATTTTTATGTTTGTGTACTTGATTACGAATTAAATAAATTAGAATTTAATAAAACAATTGTATAATAGAATTATTTTTGATTCTATTCGATGTTTTTATATATAATATTTGATAAACTTATTAAGATTTGACTATTAGTCAACTGAGTACCAGTAACAATAATCGAATAATTCGAAAATTTAACTTTTTGGTAGAAAATTAACTTTTTTGTTAAAAAATCATATTTTTGGGTTGGAAATTCCACCGTTTTATAGATAATTCATCCTTTTGGCTTTAAAATTCAACAATTTTGTTGAAACCTCGTCTTTTTTTCAGCAATAATCTTTTTTCTGGAAAATTCATCGTTTTGGTTGAAAATTGAACGACTTTGGTTGAAAGTTGAACTAGTTTGTTAAGAATTCATATTCGTTAAGATTCACCTCCTTTGCTTGACAATTTAACTATTCCAATTTTAGAAAATTAATCTTCTGGGTTAAAAAGTCATCTTTTGGATTGAACTCTTGTTGAAAATTCATTTTTTTTTAAAGATTTATCACTTTAGTTGAAATTTCATCTCTTTGGTTGAAAATGTAACTACTTTGTTGACAATTTGTTTTTTTTTTTCAAAATTTATTTTTTTATCTGAAAATTGCACCTATCCATTTTTTTTTAGGAATGTATCCTTTTATAAGTTGAAAATTCAACTTTTGGGCATTTTCATGTATTTCATGTATTTTCTTGAAAATTCGTCTTTATGGTCGAAAATTAATCTTTTTGGTTATAAATTCATCCTTTTTGATTAAAAATGTAACTGTTTGAGTCAAGATTAGTCTGATTTTATTAAGGATTCAACATTTTGAAGGAAAATTAAAGTATTCGCTTGAAAATTAACTTTTATGTTAAAAATTCATATTTTGGTTGAAATTTAACTATTTGGTTAAAAATTAAACTATTTTTACATATGAAAATTTAACTTTCTTGTAGAAAATTAATTCTTTGGTTAAAAAATCATATTTTAGTGTTGAAAGTTAATGTATTTTGTTGAAAATTCATGTTTGTTAAAAATTCATATCTTTTCAAGATTCACCTCTTATGGTTTAAAATTTAACTTTTTTTGTTGACAATTCAGTGTTTTGGTTCAAAATTATTTTTTTCTGAAAATTGCACTTATCCATCTTTTGTTAGAAATGTACCCTTTATAAGTTGAAAATTCCACTACTTGGTAGAAAATTCATGTATTTTGTTGAAAATTCGCCTTTCTGATGATAAAATTAATCTTGTTTGTTGAAAATTCAATATATATTTCGACTTGAAATCTTAGGAATTAAAGGTGTTTCATATTGCATTTAATATGGTATTTACATTACTTGTATTTGAAAGAATTTATTTCTCCATATCATACCCTATTTTCGTGAAAAATCACCCTATTTAATTTGTCTAAAAGTAAGTTTTACATAAGGGCTAATACGAGGGGTTATATCAGTTGTCGGGCGTAGCGTCAATTACTAATTTGAGAAAATAAAAGACCCTGTAATCCTACTCTTCACCTTTTTACCTAAAAACCAGCTATATAAAATGGGAACCCGAAAAACCGGGAAAGACATGTTTTTCTTGATTTACTTCAGGATTGTTGCTGGTATTGGAAAATTGTTTCAATAAAAGTTGTCCATCTCTATGAAGTACATATTTTTGGTTCTATCAATGTTTTTACCTTTACTTATTAGAGGACTCTATGCAAAACATGAATCACCATTTTTAAACCCTTAAAACCCCTAATTGGATAGTTTTTCTCTGTTATCACAAAATTTCCACAAAAATTAATTTAAAGAAACAAATCAAATTTAAAGTTTTTTCAATCCTTGGTCGGAAATTTTGCACAAGTACGAAAAAGTAGAACTACTCGTATTTTTACATGAAAATACCAATGAATATAATAATTTTAAGGATGCTAAGAAATTCAGGTGGCCGTTTTAATCGAGGAAAAAAATTCCCGGGCATTTCCCGGTTCGCAAAAAATTATTGAATTCTTTTTAATTCTTTGGAATTCTTTTGATTAATTTTAGTCTCCGAATTTGTATTTGGGGACATGTTACCGATGAGATATTTAATTATACTTCAATTTCTCACTTATAAAAGTTCTGAAGAAACAAAAATATACATTTTTAAACATAGTTATACTACTGAGATATAATCTACTATAATTATTCACAAAAATGTATATCTTACAAGGGAGTGCCCGGTAGTGTGTTTTCTGTGTGGATTAATAATTTTTGTAAATAAAGATCTTGGCCCCAAAGTAACATTTGAAAATACCGAGGCCCAAATATTTGAATTATTATTTATTAAAATATTCATATATTCAATTCTCTTATAAACTTTTATTCAAGTATGCAAAAAAAAAAAACATTTTAAATGTTCTTTTTTTAGTGAAAAATAGTTCGCTTTTTCCAACTTGTTTCGCAAAAAAATTTATTTTCTATGAATGTTATTGATTTAATAAATTTCTTTAAATTTCGCAAACATATTCAAAATTAGAATAGAAATGGAATACAAATAATAAAAAAAATAAAATAATATAAAAATATGAATTATTGATAAATAAATTAATTAATTATTTGATGCAAAAGATTTTTTTTTTGAAAAACGACAATATTTCGAAGAAGTGACTCTTTCATTAAAAAAGAATTTAAAATAATAATGTTTGCATAAATTAAAAAAAAATATTAGAAGGGAATCGAATATATTGATATTTTTTCTAATAAAAATATTTTAAAAACTGGAAAAAAACTACACGCAGCGGGAATTCAGCCCCGAACCTTACGTCTAAAAACCAGGTGCGCTACCGCCTGGACTTTCGGACAAGTTGGAAGAGGATATTTCGACGAATGTTGTGTCTCATGGTCGTGAAATTCGGGATGATTTAGGCCAATATTTGTTATGAGTTTGGCTGGTCCTCCAGAAATTTCGGGATGACTAGTCTAGACGCAGCCTACTTGAAAGGATGTTTTTGTCAAAACTGGCCAAATATTGGGTCCTAGGACTTTCACAATTTTACTCTGGGGTCATGATAACATAAAATCCGTTTAAGAACATTCTTGTCAACGACACGAACTTTTTTTTTGGTAATATCATAATCGAAGCCTTAGTTGCTGAGATGCACCATATAACCCAGATAACAATCGTGCGACGCATTGAACCCGCACGTCATGCGTGCGAAAATGTATTAATTTTGCCAACACGTGCCTCGTTCAAGTGATGGGCACCAGAGTGCGAGCAGAATGCGTCGCATTTCACTGTCACGCATGCAGTCACGCAGTGTTGATATTATGCGACGCACATCGTGTACGCAAGGTGATGGCCGGGGATGGCGTAAATTTACGGAAATTTAAAATGATAAAAATTAAAAATTAACGTAATATTGGAAATATTGAAAAACTAATTATTGAACCGGGCTTAACATGTTTTGGTCCAAGCGCAATGGTGTTTCACCGCTTTTGAAAATTCTCGTGAACTTTAATGTTTGGAAATTGAATTTAATGAATAATATCAAAAAATAGTTGTTAAATAATGATTTTATCATTTTCAGGGACCGTTTGCTCTCTGGCCAAAAAATGCTATACCCTCTTGTACCATGCGGCGGTTCAATTATAAATAAAAAATTTGTAGATACATTAAGTTTTCAAAAAATGTTAATTGATTAAATCACTTAAGCATAATTTTTATCATTATATATGAAAACATATATAATCGTTTAAGTAATATCAATAATAATATAAGTTTAAAATGTACTGAGCGAAATTTTTATTGAAATATATAATCATTTTCAAAAAGCGCGTGATGGCAGTATATCAACGATACGCGTAGTAAATACAATCGCTAAACGCTCGCTTGACTAGTACTGTAACGTTATTCATTTATTCTTCTACCTTTTAATTTTCATAAAATATAATTAAAAGACCTTAAGATTTTTAAATTGAGACATTTTTCTTTCATTGAGGGCATTAAATTCATTCTTTTGACATCTCAGGCCTTGAGGACAATTTTCATCGTTAATTTTACTGCTTTACTGCTAGATTTAATTGTATCGAGTTTTCCTGACGTGAAATTAATTCACGAGAAAGCGGTTTGCTCGACAATTTACTGTCCTGTTCAAGAAATTGGCTCCGAGTATGCACGCCGGTTCCATACTTGAGAGGACGATAAATCTGAAACGAATTAAATTATTAGCAACAAGAATATTAAAAGAAACTTTATCCGTCAATTGAGGTTCCCAATCTGCATTAAAAGAAACTTCACTCTTTTCGACTTTTAGCCCCTTAATTTTAAAATAATTCTCAACCAAGAATTCCCTTGAAATGTAATTATCCTCAAGCTCTGGGTCCAAAACAGCCCTTATTTGAAATGTTCTCATTATTGTGAAATAACTTCAGAATTCTGTGATTTTTATAGAGGATGTAGGCACACAGAGACGAGGTACAAATTGCGTACGCCTTCGCAGGTTTGCAGTTCCGAATTTCGAGAGTTCCAGCCAAGCCATCACGCCTGAATTGGCCAATTATTCACCTTTAATTTATATCAGACCGATTTTTACTTTAGTTCCTTGGATCTGTTTGCCCTTATAGAATAAACGATTATGTGCATATTCAGTACGATATCCTACAAATCTTTCCCTCCCTGGTGAAGAACTGAGGATTAATTTGGCTGGGAATTTATTAAATCAGACGCTATTCCGTGCAAAATTGAGTGCAAGTTTTGTCCTCCGGAATATTGTCTTATTTTCCTATCAATTTTGTGCTTCGGACTAAAGAGACATTTTTAGGTGACACTTTTTCTTTTTGTGTTCCAAAACTTCAATTTAATTGCAAAGTTTTCTACCTTTTAAAAATCTGTTTTGTTTTGATTCCGAAAAATTCATGACCTTATTCTGGGAATTTTACTAATTCCTAAAGGTGCAATGAATTTTTCTGTCAATCTTCTTGCCCAATCAATGGTGATTTTGCGGGTTTTAGAACTCCCTTGTTTTCACTAGTTGATCTCCCGAATGAAAACGGGTTGAAGAACTAGAGAGAAGGTTGTGGGAGCCGTAAGACACATCACCCAAAATTGATCACAATTTATCACCCCATACTCCTCATTGCCATTTCAGATGTAATGCTTCAGAGTGGTTGGCTAGCATCCTTAAGCTCTCGTATTAAAACGAGTTGGAAAATGATGAGCGATCTAGGGATCTCTAGCTAAACTCTCACGCACTCCATCACTGACAACTTTAGAGATGGGCAGACTTCTAAAAGTTTATGAATAAAAAAATATTTGTTTTTCCTAATTTGGAAACCTGTGAAAGAAATTGAGTTTGTCCTCAGTTCTCAGCATTAAGACGTACCTGAGCTAGACGTGGTACCACTTGCATTGGCGAACGGATTTCTAAGTACGCGACCTATCGGAGAGCCAGACGTGTAGTTCCCTCTGAACTGGCAAGCGCTGACTGATGATTCGAGTGATCCTTGGTAATCACCATGATCCAACAAACTATGGTCCCGCCACTTCGATGCTCAAATACGTTCGACTTCGCGTTACCCGAGTACCCCCACCATACTCGCTGCACTGGCGCGAACGGAACGCGAAGCCAACTGCCAAGATGGAAGGGTAATCGGGTCTAACTAGGGAGCCGTCTGATTGGTTGACTTTTTTTAACTTGGGCGTGGCGAGACATTTTTCCTCCATTTGCAAAGAAGAAGAAGAAGAAGTCATTGTTTTTTCCTGCTCCCGGCGTCTCTTATTGTGTCCAGTTTTATGCGTTTTATCAAATATATCGCAATATAATCCATAATTGAATTCTTGGATTTTCAGTTATTGTGGATTTTTTTTCGTTAAGCTTTTCTAATAATTTTTCCAAAGTTTGAGACTGAAGCAAACTTTATTATAATATTCTTTTACGAATTACGTTTAACTTTACCAAACATTTGCGACAAGTGAGTTATATGTAGATCCACGACCTTAATAAAATAATAAACGATATAAAGTCCATTTTCCACTTGTTATTTTACATTAAAAAACAATTAAATTAATTATTTATTAACCCTCCCATTAGACCTGCACTTCGTGCGTGCAATCTGCCCGCACGCATTGTGACTGCACGACGTGCGACCCATGTGTGCATCAATTGATGTCGCAGCTGCGTGATCATATGCGTGCACGACGTGCGGGGTAACCCGCACGAATACCCGCACAATGCGCGCATCGTGCGTACACAATTGTTATTTGGGAAGGGTTATAGTTCCTACTGCATCTGACTTTTTTGGGATTCTTTGAATTCTTTGAATTAATTATAATCTGTTTGGATTTCTTTGAAGTTTTGAATTCTGATCAGGCTATATTGTAAGCAAAAATTAGAACTACCCGACGGCTACATAATGTGATATATATATATATATATATATATATATTTATAAGTAATATAAAAAAACAGTGATTTCATATGGTCATTAGAAAACAATGATACAAATATTCATTTAAAAATTAATTAAAAAATAAATGAATAATTTTTTGTATTTATTTATTACTGTGAATAAAAAACAAAATATCTAATATAATTTTTTTCGTAAGTCATGAGAAAAAAATTTCATTGAGTACAAAATGAGTCGAAATTTAGAACTACCCGTTTTGCTTTTAGAACTACCCGTTTTCTTAGAACTACCCGTTACAATATGGCCTGATTCTGATGAAGATGAAAGTTGCATGTGGTTAACTCCCCTCGAATATTTAATGTTTAGGTTTTTAATTAAATTCTAATTAAATTAAAATGTATTATTCTTGTAAATTTTCTATTTAATATAATTCCTATTTTAATATAGTTCAAGATTCTTTTTTGAAAAATCTGTCGTTTCTTCTTATAATATCTTATAGATTTTTCTATTAAAGAATAAATCTTATTTAAGATTCATTGCATAAAACTAAGTAAGACTTAACATTTTTTATTTTCAATTAAATAAGACTCTAATACTTTCAGTAGAAACAGACTTGTAGAAATAAAACCACTGGATTTTCATTGAAAGTATCAGACTCATATTTAATTGAAAATAAAGCTTTTAGATCTTACTTATTTTTAAAAAATGAAACTTGAATAAGATTTATTTTTACATTCTCATCTAGAGAAGGTATTAGATTTGTGTAAAATTTCCCCCCCCCCCTGCCCGGTTTTTGTCAAATGTCCTCGTTTTGAGACCCCTGAACCCAAAAAACAGGTTTTTACGAATGTGTCTGCCTGGTTGTCTGTCTGTTAGTCTGTCTGTAGATTTTCAGTTTGTTAGCACGATAACTTTCGAAAGAATTAACCTATGGGATTAAGCTTTGGTATACTCTTCAAGTGTCCTAAAATAAAGGTCAAGTTCGTTAGCCAGCCATTTTGGACGAAAATTCAAAAAGTGAGCACATTTTGAAAATTTTTTAGAACACTTTTTTTATATAAAAAAATTCTATAGACGGATATCAATAGTACTCAAACAGGCGAACAAAATATTCCCATGACATTTTCCGATAAAATAAAAATTTTCAGTTACAGCATTTTCAAAATCCAAAAAAAGAAACGAAAATTAACATTTTCAGTCAAATAACGCACAATACGAAAAAAAGTCAAGACAAGAAAAATGTTTCTTTTTGCACGTCCTACAAAATTATCATAACGACTTTTTGAATTTTTTCGAAAAATCGAAAATTCACATTTTTATTGCACAAAAAAATAATTCAAAATCCAAAAATTCAATTTATGGCCAAACTATGCAAGATACGACAAATGATGATTCAAAACAAATTTTGCTCACAAAAAAGATCTACAAATTTGTTATGGGTCATTTTTGGATAGGATGTGTAGTTTTTGTTTTATTCGTCAAAAATAACATTAACAGTGAAAAAATCTGCCCGATAAGTGGGCACATTCTCATCAAAACATTGCTTATTTAATTTCTTTTTCATCTCGTGTGTGTTTTTTCAACGGCGATACCACGCTGGAAACACCAGTTCTCGTAAGATCACTGAAGTTAAGCATTGTTGGGCGCGGTTAGTACTTGGATGGGTAACCGTTCAGGAATACCTGCGTGCTGTTGGCCCGTCGTGGGTGTGGTGGGCCCACATTGGTAGTAAATATCCACCTAGAAACACTACCCGAATCGGGTAGTGAGGCAATGAACTTTCGAGTTCGAACTGCTAATCAATGTAATGTATGTGTGTTTTTTCACAATATTTCATTCTTTTTATGTTCTCAATACTATTTCCAACGATTAAAACAATAAAATAATCATCATTAATGCTCATGGTACTTAAAAATTCGTATTTTTACATTCTCATCTAGAGAAGGTATTAGATTTGTGTAAAATTTGACCCCCCCCCCCCCCGGTTTTTGTCAAATGTCAACGTTTTGAGACCCCCTGAACCCAAAAAACAGTGAAAAAATCAGCCCGATAAGTGGGCACATTCTCATCAAAACTTTGCCTATTTAATTTATTTTTCATCTCGTGTGTGGTTTTTCACAATATTTCATTGCTTTTATGTTCTCAATACTATTTCTAACGATTGAAACAATAAAACACGGAAAAAAGTACGCTGTAAGATATACTCGGAAAAATGATGAAATATTACACTGTGGCGCAGTAACGGAGCCTTTCGTGCAACCACGGTGTAATTCTTACAATTTGGGAGAAATTAGTGAACCTCACTTCATCAAAGTGCAAGATTTACGCTGTGAAATTGTAAATCCGTATTCAGATCGAATGGGGATGAGTGACAATTTAGCAATGTCACCCTGTAATTTCTACTTTGTAGCGAGCGCCAGATACAGCTCGCATTGTACACTGCGTGTCTCGAGAGAGTAGAGGTTACACTTTCGCTCAGTTATCCTTGTTCCTTCTAGGAGCAAAAATTATAGTTTCTTATTGTAACGCATATATGTATATGTATATATGCCCTGCACGCATTTTATACACGATTTATAAATAGATTATATCGAAACTTTCGACAACAAAAATGACGTAAAATGTCGATCGATTTGAAAAGGAAAAAATTATTTTATATATGATTATTGTATTTAATTTACGATTATTCTTACACAATTGCACGCACAGAGCCTTACACAAATGATCGCACGCTCAAACGCTTTGAAAAATTGCCCCCGCTGGGGAATCGAACCCTACCTAACTACCTAAAACCTGTCCTAAAACCTAAATCTAGCGCACGCGTTAGTCAAGTGAGCTACGGAACCGCTTAGATTTTTCTGACAATCTCTCGGTCAAGCGGTTTCTCTGAGAAAAACGTGGCCAGCCAAGAAATGATAATAAATTTTTACTTAAAATTTTTTTAATTCATCTGTTACTGATGATATCTAATATTTTGTAAGGAGCTTGGGAAAATATTTTGCTTACAGATATTAACTAACACAGTAAATACATTATTAGTAATTTATATGTATTATTATTAAATGAATTAAATTACAATTTTTAAAAAGTACATATTTTGTATTATTGAAAATTAAGACTTGAAAAAATGTTTTCGAATGAAATTTTTGGAATTTTTAATTTGACTTTATTATCATCTCACTTTATTTAAAACGCAACATTCATTTACGTAACTGCTATAATATATAAATGAAAATTAGTTTAAACATCGTAATAATATATCAAATGCAAAATCGAAATCACTATTTTGAGATGAGACAAACGTTGAATAGTGATTCAAATTTAAATTTTTTGCAAAAATAAAATTTTTCTCATGAGATATGGGGATGCTGAATTAGAATAAAAACTGTTTAAAACAAAAAAATATATATTCGGTTCCGACAAATTAATGTTAAAGACCGCGATATTACAGTAGTATGGTAGATTTTATTGTTGTTGAAAATCTGAAAAAAATTAGAAAATATTTTTTTTTTCCCATGAAATGGTAGTAATTTCTACAAATATCAATGTGAAAAGGTTGAAAAAATTATTACTACGTTAAAATTGGAAATTAATTTAAACTAAAATTTTATTTAAAATTATTTTTTAATTATTGTTTCAAAAAATGATATGTCGAAAACAATGCATTATTCTACTAAAAAAAAATTTTTTCCAAATATAATATTTGAACCTGGGTGGCTTAATTATTTTTAGTGTTATAAGAAATTGAAAATATCATAAGCAGAAAATTCAATAGTAAAAATAATTTTAAAGAAGTATTTTTTTATATACAATTCTTCAGAATATTTTTAAATTCTGAAAATTTTGTACAAAACAAAAAATCAGTATTGAAGTATAAAGTAGAGTTATTCACTATGTTTATTTATAATAATTATCTCATATAATATTATGATAAAAGAGAAAACATTATAAAATAGTTTCCGACAATTTATTTCATTTTGTAAAATGTCAGTGGGCGGTCTGTCTTATAGATTGAGAAGCGAAAATCTGTTGTTTTACTGATAAGCAAGTTATAAGTCGTCCTTCTTTTTTAATTTCAAACGGACCGCCTAAAAAATTTTGCGGAGGGGGCCTACACGTTTCTAGTAAGCCACTGAACTTACTTGCACTTACACTTGCAAAAGTCAAACTCACAATTCTTGGCTTACTATGAAAATTAGTTATTCATACAGTTTACATGTTGAACTGTACTATTTCAAATAGTTATTGAAGCTACTTGTTCTAGTAATCTTTCTTTTTACCATTTGAAGTAGCAATGCTGACTTTAGGATTTGTATATTTTGAGATCACTATCTCATTCAGTATCAAAAACTATTAGAATTGTTTCATGTATAATGCGAATAAGTAAACTTCAAGTTAATAATACATAAAAGTGAATCTAACTATCTACTTTTTTCCGTGTAGACAAAAAAATTAGACAAAATAATGTATATATTTTATTTTTAGTTTAATAACATAACCTAAAACTGAAATTGAACTGAAGTTTGACTAATAATCACTTACTGTTAAATAGTCCGTGACAGTGACTGACTAATTTGCTTTCCAATCAGTTCTTTTTAACTAATTCGAATTTAAAGAGAATGCAAATATTCAGTTTGGAATTATAACATATTATTAGGTTTTTTTAAATTAATATTACTTTGGGAGTATTGATCTGCTTTAGATTTGATAGTTGAAGAAAAATAATTGGGACCCTTGTATATTATCTTATTAGCACTTGAAGTGTATTTATTATTCTCTTCCGTACTTACGTAAGCTTTTCCTTAGTGAGGCAGATATGGAGTTTAATATAATCTCAATACACCTTTTAGTTTTTAATTAGAAAAATAATTATTAATTAATAATTAATTATAAAAATAAACCTAATATTGTAAAAAATACAACAAATTTCGCTCAGCGAATAACACTATTTGAAAGTGGAGATATTACAATCTCGCCCAGTAACATTTTTTTCCTCAGTTCACACTGTACCTCCAACACTCTCAGTTAGCACTTGACGCAGTACGTGAAAGGAAATGCTACAATTTCACACTGCGAAATTGGTGCGGGGTGAGACCCTATATTGGTATACCGAATTACTATTTCAAACTGCACTATCTACTTTGTAGCCCACTACCCGGTAACAAGCGTTGAATTCAGAAGAATTAATATTTTCAGATTTCAGCGTAAAAGTGAAGATTATTTTATTCTTTTGAATGCGCGATTTTTCCATCTGTCTAAAATGTCATTATAAGAATAGGATATCTCCGAAACTAATTCACTTCTATTCCCACAGCGACAGCCGCATAGTTTCCTATTCTCCAAAAGAGAACGTGTTTTCAATATATTTAATTCCTTCTAATTGTACCGGTAGGCACACCTCACAGAGATGTTTTGTATTCCGCAGAAGTGGTCATATTTTGAGTTTATTTAATTCCTTCTAATTCGTTCACAAAATATGTGTAATAAATTGTTTTAATTTCTTCATGTGGAATATAAGTTTTGAAATTTTAATTCTATTTAATTCAAGTCTGCCTCTTTCGAATTAAAATTATTTTAATTCCCACATTTCAATAGATTTTATTTGTAATGTATTCTCCTAAATGTTAGCAAAGATTAATGCATTTTTTTAAACGTTTAAATAAATGATTAAAATATAAATAAATATACATTTGAATCTTTCCCGAATGTATAAGTTATAAAACGATTTAATAATGAAAAAAAAAAGTTAAATAAGTGCATCATAAATATGTAAATTGCTAATAATATGGTAAAATTATTTTAAATAATTATAATAATCTTACTTGTATAGTATAAGAAAAGAATAATTATATAATAATGTTATTGAAATGTGTGATAACTTTTTAAAAACAAACTTTAAACATGTTCTAAGCATTGTAATTATTTATAATAGAGCACTGGTAAAAATATTAATATTACATATATTAATAAAAACAAGTTTATATAACTCTGATTGGCTTTTTCTTTATCACATGCAAATGAAAATATAATAAATCATAAAATAAATATAATATCATAAAATATAAAATATTTATTAATGAGAAAACAATCCATAAATTTCAATTCCATATAGCGTTCTCAAAGCGAAATTATTTTAATATTTTCTATTCCTTCTTTTACACTCTTCTACTTTTTAATTCTTTTTAATACGCTTCCATTAAATTTTACTACGTCGATTGAGGAGAATAGGATTTGCACTTTTTCTTTTCCCGTTGGGGGATTTTTAGACGGAGGAAAAATCGCGTATTCATAGGAATACAAATTTTTAATTCTTCTGAATTCAACGCTTGTTACCGGGTACCCATCGCAGTATGAAAGAGGATATCTTACAAGTTATAAACTGTATAATCCACAATTTTTAATTCACAATGGGAAAACGTAACGTCTGCCAGCTTATAAGTGAAACCTTACAATGTCCCAGATAACAATACGTGCCGGCACGTGATCGGCCGGACGGGCTGGAGACAAACGTGCCTACGAAATGCACGCGTCAGGCCGGCAGAGTCGGAATGCGACCGAAGGGCGAACAACGGTCCGGCAGATTAGACGCCCGCCGGTCGTGCAAAGGGCGAGGAACGACGGGCCTGCGACTTGCACGACCGCTGCAGGCTGATAGTGCGAGTAGATTGAGATCGAAAACGCGCATGAGCGTTTTGGATCAGCTGTTCTTGCCGTGTGTATTATCTCGTGTGGCGTTCACCCGTGATTTTTCCCTCGCATTTAGCGCGACGTGAGTCGTTCCGGATGAATAAAAGGATCGACTTTTCCTTTTTGCGCAAAAAGGCGGACTACTGTTTTTGGTTTGCCTTGCTTGCTGTGCGTTGAATAAAAAGTGGGTGAGTATATTCAACCTTGAAAAATTATAGTTCGGGAATATAATAAAGTACCGAGGCCAACCTAACCTCCCTTTCTAACGCGAAAACTGTCAATATTAATAAAATAAAATTTCTTCCTCCAAATAGAACGAAGGGTAATGAAATTCTGCGTATAATAAAGTCCAAGTTGAAAGAAAAATGTCAATAATATAAAAAGATATATCTTTTTATGAAAATAACATTTTTAATTTTTCTTTCAACTTGGACTTATTATACGCAGAATTTCGTTATTACCGTTCATGCTATTTGGAGGAAGAAATTTTTGTTTTATTTACATAACAAAAGATTTTTTAAATTTTAATCTACTCGCACCGTAGAGGGAAGCTCGCACACTCAGCCTGCATTTTACCGGACCGTCGGTCATGCACTTCGCCGGACCGCGTCGCTCCCGCCTGTCGCGTCGGGCTGGCATATAGACATCAATGGTATGCACATTAAGGTGCATATCTGCCGGCACGTCGGTCCGATCGATCGGACTGCGGACCGGCAGATCGCTTGCAGTCTGCGGGCATTTTGCTATCTGGGGTGGAGCAGTAATTTAAACAGCGCCTACCAGTGCTATTCGACTCTACAATGCCAAACTGTAATTCGCGGTGAGCACGACCTACAGAGGCGCTGCAATCGCAACCATATGATCAGGTCACGTGCTCTGAAAACATGCAGTCTCGTTTCAAATATTTACGTGGTGACTTCTCGTAATAATTGAAATTATTGTAATTTAAATTAAAAGCAAGAATATAGAATGGACGTACGGACTGTACGGTACTTAAAATTATTAGACATTTGTGAATTTGTTGAGGGAACATTTAATAGTCGAAATATGACGGAAGGAGAAGCATTTTTAAAACCTGGTCAAGTGGTGCTTGTAGGAAGCACTACAAAGACAGACAATAAAATTGAAATTACTGGTCTAGTTTTGCAAACGAGTGCATTAACATCTTTTCCTCACAAAGTTGAAGGCAGTTTACGTTTTTTTGTGAATAAAATAGAAATAGAAGAGATGAGTTCTTCATGCAAAGCTGGCCAGTCGGGGAGTTGCAAACATGTGGTAGCTGTATTGTTATACATAGAGAGGTAAATATATATATATAATTAAAATCCCTACATTTGTAATTCATGATTAAGGACATTAAGCAAGTTGGATAAAAGTTCGTAGCCTCAAAATTCAAACGGTCAATTTTACTCAACAAGTTTTAGAATTTGTATGCTTTATAGAGATATAATATAGAATACGTCAAGTGTTCCCACCTAAAATTAGATTTTGTATCAATTAAGTTGAAACTTGTCTAAATTATAGTCCCAGTGGACATATATTAGTTCACCAAACCATAGATCATTTATCAACCGGTTGTCAATATACAGGG